>PVIC010008322.1:12816-50415 GCA_004025085.1 Thryonomys swinderianus | reverse complement strand
GTGATCCTAATGGGCTTCCCTTTGTAGGTGATTTTCTTCCTTTCTCTCACTGCTTTCAGTATTTCATTCTTTTGTTGTACATCTGGAACCTTGATAATTATGTGTCTAGGTGTAGCTATTTTTATGTCACGGTGTTTTGGAGTCCGATAGGCCTCATTTATCTGTATGTCTATATCTTTTCCTGTGAAGTTTTCTGTTGTTATATCTGACAATAGCTTTTTTATGTCCTTTATACTGTCTCCTGCTTCCTCAGTGACTCCAATCAGTCTTATGTTATTTTTCTTTGAGTCATCTAGAAGCTGTTGAATTGATTTCTCATGGTCCCTTGCTCTTTTCCATAGATTATACCTTTCCTCGTTGGCTGCTATGCTGTCCTCTAGGTCTGAGATTCATGTTTCATTCATCCTACTGCGCAAGCTTTCGTTCTCCTTCATCAATCCCTGGAGCTCTGCTTGAAGCTGTTTAAAAGGTTCCATTGCTTCTGCTATCTTGGATTCTAACATCTCACTGATCTCTTCTTTAATGATGTCTCTCACTGAGGACAGTATCTCTGTTTTGATCTCAGAGATGAGTTCTGTTTTCCATTTTACTAGATCCGCTTTAGTTACCATCTCTAAGAGTCCTGGTGTTTGAGTTTCAGTTTGCCCTATTTCCCTTTTCTCTGAATTTCCCTGTGGTGGTGATCTTTGTGTCTGTTTTTTTGTGTATTTTCTCATTTCTACTCTTTCGTTGTTATTAATACTCTTGTTTGTCTGACAACAGGGCAATGTTTATTGCAAATCTCTTTCTATTATCTGGGGCCGTTTGGATGCAGCACTTTCCTGGGGGGTCCTCCTTGAATCTATAATGGCCCTTGAGAGTTCTCACTTCTGACACTTCATGGGAGGTATTTGAGCAGAACAATCACATCATGTTTGTTACCATAATACAATAAATGCCAATGTCAGTATTAAACACAGTAAATAAGATAAGAAGCTTTGTTAAATTCTATTCTGGAGACTTTGAGCTTATGAGTTACCTCTATGTCTCTATGCCAAAATTTAGAATTAATCAGCAATGTGTATACCACATACAGATCATAAATGTAGCCCCCGAACCCTTTGGGGATTAAAAAGTCACTGGGGAATCAGGGAGGTAGGGAGACAGGAGGAGAATGAAATAGGGTTATCAGATTTAGGAAGATCACCTATATCCTAGAACCTCATATATGCCAGCGGGTACTACAGGATAAAAGGGCATATGTACAACAGTACCAACTGTATGCTGTGAGACCGTTGGAGGCTTTGCACAGTTTCTTATAATAGTACAGAAGAAGAAATAGTTCAGCCTAAGAATCTTTTACTTCTGGGTATTGCTTCTGACAGGAAGATGGGAGAGGGTGTGGGGACAAGAGGTGAATAGAGGAATCTAGGAGTAGATGGCAAAATAGAAGCTAGATTTCCCCCCCACTTTTTTTTTTTTTTAATCTTGCCTGGTGTCTCAGTGCGGCTCCAGGAGCACACCTCCTGTGGAGGGATGCAGGAGATGGCTCCAGCTCCTCTAGGGCCTGGGTCCTCACAACGCAGCTCCGGGGTGGGGTTTGGGCTGGGCAGAAGCCTTCAACCCTCCGTAGTGCGGTTGGCGCCCAGGGTCCGTACCTGACTCCTCACTGCACAGCTCCGGGATACAGTGAGCCGCTCCGCTCCCTTCAGTCCCCCGGAAACGGCCGCGGCCCGCAGCCTGGTCCGTGCGCGCGGCTCCCTTCAGTCCGCCGGAAAGTGTGCAGTACCTTTTTAACTGGTATTCCGACTTCTACCCTTTTTCACCTAGATTCTATTCTTTTTTTTTTTTTTTTGAGACAGGGTCTCGCTTTGTAGTTCAGGCTGGCCCTGAGCTCACTATGTAGCCCAGGCAAGCCTCGAACTCAGCAATCCTCCTGCCTCTGCCTCCCGAGTGCTGGGATTACAGGCGCGAACCACCACGCCTGGCACTGTGGTATGTGGTATTGATTGCTGGTGGGCGTGAGTCACCACACCCAGCATTGTATGTGGTTACCGGGATGGAACTCAGGACCTTGTGCTTGCAAAGCAGGCACTGGAACCACTGAGCTAAATCTCTGGCCACACCTAGATTCTATTCTTTGTACAACTTCCAGGAGGAGACTTTAAATGTAATGCAGTAGAAACCACTCCTCTCATTCTTAAAAGCCAAAGATATGACAGTGTTTCAGGATACTGACTCCAGATCACATCTTCCCTGAGCTCATTCCTTACTTTTCCTCTTGATTTGTTCTACTTCAGCTGTGTTAGTCTCCTTGCTTTAGTCATGTCTTTAACCACTGTGTCAGCAGAAGAGTGAGAGCAGTGGAAGAGTCCTTAGCATGTACTTAAAAATCAGTACATATTTATTGATTGAATTAGTAACAATGAAAGAGTCCCATGTTCATGTTTACTCATTCTCTCATACTAGGGATCAAACCTAGGGACACACCTATCACTGAGCTACATCCCCCCTTTTTTTAAATTGTGAGCATCATCTCTCAGCCTTTGGCTCAGATCAAAGGTATTTAGAGGTAGGGCCTCCCTGAGCTGCCCAGGCTGGGCTCTAATGGACAATTCTCCTGCCTCAGCCTCTTTATCTCTTTTCTGAACTTTTTTCCTCTGATACCAGTTTGTGGGCATAAATCTTTTTTTTTTTTTTGAAATTATTTCAGGCCTTTCAAAGTTGTAAATAGTCCCCTTTTAATTTAAAGATATATTACTTTTACAGCAATGGTTTTATTTACCTTAGCTTATTAAAAGTTTCTTCCAAACTCATTTCTTCTTTAGCACAAATGGGCTGAAATTTCATGTAATTTTTACATTGTTATCATGTTTTCTCCTTTTTTAGTGGAATTTGGCTTTTGGATTTTTTTCTTGGTTTTTCTTTTTTCCACATTTTTTTTATTAGTACATACTGGTCATTCAGAGTAATGGATTTCATTTTGGTAGGTTTGTACTTTGATCATTTTCCCCCCAATACCACTCCTGCCCTGTTCTCCTGTCTCATGTTCTACTCAGTGGTTCACAACATTCTGTGCACTTGAGGACTGCTAAGACCCTTTACTTTAATGCAAGAACATTTTCTGTAATTTTTTCCAGTTATAATTTCTGTATATCTGATATTTTCTCTTTGTTGTTTTCTGTGCAGTGCTAGTTTCTCCTGTGTTTTCTATTTTCTGTTTGTGATTATCCCAGAGTCTAATTCTGTATTTATACAATTAGACTATGTTATGCTGTTCTATATTGATATATCTTTGACCTTATTGATTCTTTGTTAAATATCTTATTTAAAAATAAATAGAATTGATTTTTAAATTTCAACGTAATTTTTACAATTTTAGAAAATACTGTTTGTATTTTAAAAGTGAGATTTCTAAAAGGGTATATAAATATCTGAGATTATTTTATCTGGATATTTTTGAAAAAATAAAAATTTTAATTTTTTAATAAAAATTTTTGTTAATTCTGTTTCTAAAATTTTTTCTCCATCTCTCCTTTTTTTTCTTCTTTAGAAGGTGATAATCTGCAATATTGCTCTACAATCTTTCCTAAAACCTTCTCAGTTTTTGGTTTTTTAGTATTTAAATTGTAAAATTTTCCTTGTATTATAAATCAAGCAATTACTTTTTCTGTCCTCTTTGGTGAAATGAAATCAATAAAAGCAATTTGTATTTTCTTTAACAACAAAAAATTTTCTAAATTTCTAACTACATCTTAACTTTTAAGAGAATATTATATGATAATTCACAATCAGAATAACAAAAAATTTTAATAGCATATATATGATAGATATTTCAGTATAATATCATACTATTTTACAGTGTAATTCAAGTATATGCATAATCCCAAATTTAATTTTGTGCTGATATGCCAAGAATATCACTGACAAGTATGAACATCTGATAAAGAAACTAACTAATTTCGTTGGATTTGTTTTTAAAGGTATTAATTAATCTTCGCAACCCAAATTATGAAAATGGTGATTCTCTTAGTTTCAGGAATCATTTGGGTTTAATTCAAGTTCCTCTCAAAGTAAAAGACATCCCTGAATTGGTAAGTACAAACTTGAAAGTAAATTAGAAGGTATACTTTCAGAGATCATTTCTATAGTTTGTGAAAATAAATTAGAATATTTTAGAAGACACCCATTAGAAAAATGTTTGATTTGCTGCTAAGAGTAATACTTTCATTAAACAAATTAATAAAATTAAAGTTCTTATTTAATAAAAATATGTTTATAAAGAGAAAGAGTTGATTTGCTTGTAGGACTGAGTTTACACTGATCTGTATATGCCTTTGCTTATCCCTTATTTTAGTAAACAGCACAGATTTGAGACAGTTTGAAGGAGTCAGGTGGTTGATGTATGGCTATAAAAATGGTTAAACCAATTGTGAGTTTTATAAAATTATTTTTTTTTTGAGACAGGGTCTCGCTTTGTAGTTCAGGCTGGCCCTGAGCTCACTATGTAGCCCAGGCAAGCCTCGAACTCAGCAATCCTCCTGTCTCTGCCTCCCAAGTGCTGGGATTACAGGCGTGAGCCACCACGCCCAGCACTATAAAATTATTTTTAAGAAAGCCCATTTTATTTAATTTAACCAGACTTCATGGAGCTCTGTAACATGGTGAGACACTGAGGGAAACAGAGATGAATTAGAGACTGTCTTTGCTGTAGGGAACATCACATTGCAATGAGTTAGTTTTTAAATGAACAAGGGAGGACTTCCAGATGGTGGAATGAGAATGTTATCATTCACCCCAAAAATGTAAGAACCCCAAAAATGTAAGAACTATATATGGGGAGTCTAGGAAGTAGTTTATAACTTGGAGTTTCAAGGTCTTAAGACAGAGAGATCATTCTAAATGAGACATAAGTAAGGGGAAATAGGTCAAACTTAAATGTCTCTAGATGATGGGATATATGAATGAGAAGTGTGCTAATAATCAGTTAATCTTTTAGCACCAAATCCAATGATTCATGCTTTGCCATAGAGGGGAACCACATAAACATTTTCCCTTTGCCAGATGGCCTGATATCAAACTTTATCAATACAAGGTTCTAAGGGACACTACACAGTTATAGCAGGAGCAAAGGCCTCCTTTCCTTGTTCCTCTATGGAGGAATGGGCATATAAGCACATGGTAAACCTAGTAACAGACTTCACAGCGGTCCTCAGTGGTCCTGCTCCAGCCTTGTTTTGTTTTGGTAGATTTTTCCTACCACCCTTCTTCGGCATGTTCCTGTGGCAGCCATTTCTGCTCTGTAGAGCTCTGACTCACATCTTGAAGAAGTGGGAGGACCCTTTTCTGAATTCTTAATTCCTTCTTTTTACTGTCCTTCAGCCTAGAAATCATAATTGCTTTCTGCATTTGCCACTTCTATTTTAGCTGCTTCACATTTCTGGTTTGACACTGACAGATATGGGAAGCAAAACTATGTTCTCCATAGAATCATGAAAAAGCCCAGAACCAGAAGCATCATGTGTCATGAAAGGATATGGTGATCTGGTGGGTTGAAAATAGAGATTATGTCCAAATATGTATCAGGAGGAGGTAGGTCCCTAGATTCATACCACCGTGTATCGCCAGATGAGTTCTCTTTCCACAAGAGACAAGAATCATATTCACTACAGGTACAGAATCAGAAAGGATTTGAACTTAAGACCACAAACATATGCAGGATAGGTACGAGCCACTGGAAACAGAAGGATCAAGTGAAAAAAGTGTGCTGAAGAATGAGACTGATACTATCATTCCCACCACTAATGCTATGCCTTCCCTGCCCTCCACTACTGTAGAATGACAGAGAAAACTAACAGATTTGGAGAACTCTTGTAAAAAATACAGCTGCTCTAAAATTGCCTCACAAAGGGTCCTGCCACGTTCTATGCACAATCCTTGCAAGTAAGGGTTTCAAGTCAGTTATTTCATTACCTCATTGCTAAATATGACCACTAACCTGGGACCCGCAAACATTTGGGCTCTTGTGATTTGAAAGACGGAGACCAAATCTATTGCCAGTGAATGAATGAATGTAGGAATGAGTAAAACAAAAACTAGAAACCAAGAAGCTAAGTGATTCAGGTTTGGATTTATATTCACACAGTCTATTATAGGCCATAACTTGGTTTCAAGTTTTCTTAAATGTATAGAATTAGACAGTACAGAAAACAGTATGTCAGTATGCCACACACCATTATCAGATGGATCCTAACTGAGAGTCCTCACACCCAACCAGGTGCAATTTCCCAGCTCCATGAGGAATATACACCATTAAAGAGAAGTGACAGAGTCATATAGGCATAATATAAAGAAGAGTCATATACAATAGGAACTAGTTTTATTATACATGTGGGCATAGCTTCCAAGTGATCTCAAGAGATACTATACAAGGCAGCTATGGCCTGTGTGTGCAAATATTTTTTAATTTTCATTTTTATTTGAAGTGCTGAGGATCAAACCCAGAACCTTGTGCATGTTAGGCAAGCACTCTACCATTGATTTATACCTCTAATCCCCAGATTTGTATAGTGCATTCACAACCTTCCATTTCAGATATAGTTTACTAGATAAGTGCCAAATATTTTAGTAAGTATATTGCTTAGTGATATATCTAGGATTTCTCTTCGCTTTTTCTGCAGTCAGGTATATCTTTAGAGGTGATAGTGCTGGGTAAAAGTTAACCCAAGGTCATATTCACATATCTGTGTTTCCCATTTTTTCTCAAAGGAGACTTTAAAGAAACTATTAATATTGTCAAAGAGATAAAATATTATGAAATAGGATAGAATTTCATTAAAACAAAGAATTAAAGAATGAAAAAGTTCTTTGGATCAATAATACGGTATACAAAACAAAAGTCAATATGAAGTTTGAAAACCAAGCTGAGGAAATATATGAACTGTAAGATGTGGCTCTCCAGTGTTAAAAGGCTTACAAGTACAATAACATGGGCAAGAAGATCTACACCCTGGCAGTTAAAAAAGAAAAGACTGAAACTTTTTATAGAAGAAAGGTGATTTGTACAGTGTTGGGGCTCAGCATGCCACCTGACTCAGCAGCAAGATTGGAATTTGGAAGATTCTGAAGTAATGGCCTTAATCACTTCAAATGTAGAATTCTGTGTGTAGCCAACAATCAATGAAAGGTAATGATACAATGGAGAATTTTAGATGTATATGATTGACAACATTTTCTTTTATGTTAGGAATGCATCTAATAAGGTCACAAACAAAACATACAAGATCCAGGAAACAACTCCAACCAAAAAGAAGGAAAGCAGTTGACCAGTGAAGACTGTAACAGGAGCACAGTGATCCCAGAAAGGAGCAGGAGGGTGACGGTTCTGGAATAGATGCCTCCAGGGAAACCACTGAAAGCATAGTTGGCCTCACAGGCTGGATCACTTGTGAAAGTATATTGAAGAGGACTTTTTCAGAGTAGTTAGAGCATATAGGAGAAAGAAAGTAATTAAAATTGTATAAGTGGCAAAATATTTCTAAATATAAAAAATATAGTAAGAAAGTATAAAAAGGAAGGCTGTTTATAAATACAACGTACTCACCAGTGCATAATACTTGTATAGTTCTAACAATGCAAAGTCCTAATAGGGATGTAAACAGGAGTTGATCTGTACTTACACTGGGATGAAGGAGAGAAGGAAAGAGAATGTACATGAGCTAAAATCCTGATCTACCAAATGCAGTCAGGACACACATGAAACTGGTGGATTAAAAATTGCAGAAAAGAGAGAGGGGAAGGACTGTTCCTGGGTTGTGGCCCAAATATGACTGTGAGTGTGTATGGGCCTGTATATCAGGAATAGCATATAAGATAGGAACTGGTACTTTGTTGTTTAAAATCTTTAATCTAATTTAAGTTCTTAAACTGTTCACTGCATGGAAAAGTTTCATGTAATGGAAACTTCATATAATTTATGATCACACTCTGAAGCCAGCCGACCTGACTAAATTCTTGGCTCTGCCCCTTTCTGTCTCTGGGAGCTTGGACAAATTGTCTTCTTGGAGTCTTAGTTTCCTTATCTGTAAAATAGGGGTAATAATACTATTTTACAGAAGGACTAGGCAGATCATACAAGATGTATGATTTGGGTTGAACTGTATCTCCTAGAGACATGTGTTGAAATCTCAAATCCAGCGCCTGTGAATGTGACCATATTTAGAATTAGTATCTTTAAAAGTATAGTTAAAGGGTTCTCACTGGAGTAGAGTGGAGTCAAAGTCTAATATGACTGGGGACTTTGTAAGAGAAAGAAAAGAGACACAGAAGAGAGACACACAGCAAGAGGGCCATGTGAGGGCCGGAGGGTTAGCTCAGTGGTTCTGGCGCCTGTCTCATAAGCGCAAGGTCCTGAGTTCGATCCCCGGTAACCACATATAATGCTGGGCGTGGAGACACGCCCACCAACAATCAACACCGCATACCACAATGCCAGACGTGGTGGCTCATGCCTGTCATCCCAGCACTCGGGAGGTAGAGACAGGAGGATTGCTGAGTTCACGGCAGCTTGCCTGGGCACCGTAGTGAGCTCAGCGTAGCCTGAACTACAAAGCGAGACCCTGTCTCCAAAAAGCAAAAAAAGAAAAAAAAAAAAAAAAAAAGAGGGCCATGTGAAAATGGAGACAGAGGCTGGAGCAGTAATCTTATGAAAGCCAAGGTATACAAAAGTTGCCAGCAGCACCAGAAGCTGGGAGAATGACAAGGAACAGATTTTCCCTTGGAGCCTCAGGAAGACCTAATACCTTGATTTCTGACTTTTTGCCTTCGAAACTATAAGAAAAAATTTCTGTAATTTAAGGCCCTCTGTCTATGGTACTTTTTTATGGCAACTCTAGGAAACAACACGTACAAAGCATTTTTAAAGTTAGCTCTAAAATGTTTTTCAAATCCTATAAGTAGAGGTTGGTACAAGGCGTTATGGTTGCACAGATGAGGAAGTAGCCATTTCCCCTGGAAGCGGCAGGAGTATCATAGGTCAAGAAGCAGGGAAGGTGCATGTCACAAGGGTACTTTAGTTGATACAGATATATTCTTAGTTACTGCAGAGCCCAAAGCCTATATGGCTTATTTTCAAGAAATTATGTCTGCGCACACTAAGAGTCCTACTTCTTTTCTTCTTTGTTCATGAAGGGTAGTTGTCCCTGCCTCCCCTGAACCATTGTGCTTGGTGAAATGATGATTTTGACTCCATGAGGCCAGTTTATCTGTGACTACTCTGTCTGTATAAGTACTGAATTTGGATATTTGCAGTATTAATAGATTCAGCTTAAAGAGGCTCGTGAATCCTGTGATTCAGTAATAAAAATCCCTTAAACGTAGTTATGATGTAAAGTAGGCTCAATCATGATAAAGGGAAATTTCTTACAACTGAGATTTACTAACTCTACAGTGAAATTTTCACTAATTCAATCATGTGGAGGCAGCAGATTGGCATTAGAACTGTATAGTATGATTTGATATTTATTGAGCTCCTTTGCTAAGTAAGGCAATAAGTTGCAAATATATGAGATGGTTCTGGTGCCAGGGATTTAGCTCAGTGGTTCCGGCATCTGCCTTGCAAGCACAAGGTCCCAAGTTCAATCCCCAGTACCACATACTATAATGCTGGGCTTGGTGGTTCATTCCTTTAATCCCAGCACTTGGGAAACAGAGGCAGGAGGATTACTGTGAGTTTGAGGCTTGCCTGGGCAACACTGTGAGTTCAGAGACAGCCTGAACTACAAAGTGAGACCCAACTCAAAAAAAAAAAAGAGAGAAAGATAGTTCTTATCTTGCAATATATGTAGGCCAATGGGGAGATGAACAGCAGAAAGACAACTTCAACATAACTTGATTAGATGTGTGAGTAGAAATTGATAGATGATAATGTACACACATTGAGAACTGCTGTGTCTCCCTGGAATATTAAGAGAGGCCTCCCAGAAGATGTGACATCTGAAAGATGAGTTTTGAAGGAAGTCAGAGATGGAGGCACATGTCTGCAGATGTAGCCCAGAGCACTGAAATGGGTGTTCAGTGTTTTGCTTATAAATATCTCAAGATATGTTAGCATAAGTAAAACTCTACTTTGATTTTAGAACTTAATGTCAAAATGTTAATTGGCACCAAATCTTTTGTGGAGTATGAAGATCAGTGTTAGCTATTGATTGATTGATTGATTGATTGATTGATTGATTGAAGCAGGGTCTTGCTTTGTAGCTCAGGCTGGCCCTGAGCTCATTATGTGGCACCAGGCTAGCCTCAAATTCAGCAATCCTCCTGCCTCTGTGTCCTGGGTGCTAAAATTACAGGCGTGAACCAACACACCCAATGATCCGTGTTATTTTTAAAATGATATAAGCATTAAAAAAATCTAATCACTTCAATGAAACAAGAGTGTCACAAAACAAATGGAAGACAGTGGTTAAAATGAAAAAAAAAATGTACTAAATTGGTTAGATGTTAAAATTTTCAGCATATAGAGTGCTTTAAGTATAGTTGAAAGCAACTTCTGTTAAAAATTGAAATGTAGGGCCGGAGGGTTAGCTCAGTGATTCCGGCGCCTGCCTCGCAAGCGCAAGGTCCTGAGTTCCATCCCGGGTAACCACATATAATGCTGGGCTTGGAGACACGCCCACCAACAATCAACGCCGCATACCACAATGCCGGACGTGGTGGCTCACGCCTGTAATCCCAGCACTCGGGAGGCAGAGACAGGAGGATTGCTGAGTTTGCGGCGGCTTGCCTGGGCACCATAGTGAGCTCAGGGCCAGCCTGAACTACAAAGCGAGACCCTGTCTCAAAAAAAAAAAAAAAAATGAAATATAATACTTAAAATCAATAAAAATGAAATGTTTGTGAAGTGTGTTAGGCTGAATAACCATGAGGGACATTAATAAATCATTAACTTAAATAGTAATATATATTTTGGAAATCTTAAAACTAATTCTACTTTTTTTTTTTTTTTTGGTGGTACCAGGGATTGAACTCAGGTGTAATTCTACTTTTAAAGAGAAATGAAGTATGGTTTTAGCAGTTAGAATAGTAACAAAACACTGACGTTAATATTTAATAAAAATATTTAGTTACTTAGGATATATAAACAATTTGACTAACACGTTTTTATATGTTATATATCTTATCTCACTGATTAGTCTGTCACCTAAAAATGTAAAACCCAGACTAATTTTTGAAAAACAGATTTTAAAAAATCAGTACTCTTGTTGGTCAGAAGGCATCAAAGTAAAAACTTTTTGTATAGGGAAATTAGCAGAAATAAAATTATCACTAAATGCTCTATACATGGAATGTTTTTCTTGTCCCATTATATATGTTATTTTTATAAATGCTTATATCTTTTCTATTCATATTTATTTCACATGAATATATTAAAATATTATATAGTGATACCTGTAATAGAAAAATAGTTGTTAATTTTGGACAAATGTACTACTATTTTGATGTCTGCTAATATCCTTTTCTTTTTTAAATATTTGAATGAAGTGTTCATTTTAGATTGTGATTTTTTAAAATTAAGCTGATGTACAGTGCCAGGCGTGGTGGCTCACGCCTGTAATCCCAGCACTCAGGAGGCAGAGGCAGGAGGATTGCTGAGTTCAAGGCTTGCCTGGGCTACGTAGTGAGCTCAGAGCCAGCCTGAACTACAAAGCGAGACCCTGTCTCAAAAAAATAAAAATAAAAATAAATTAAGCTGATGTTTAGGTGAAGATGATGTTTAACGTGCATGAAAGCCTAAGATGTGTGTTAATTCCACATATGTTATTTTTCAGAAAGAATGCTTTGTAGAGCTTGGCTTAAATACAGGACAGCTGGGTATAGATGATTCTACACAAGTGCCTCCTGGTTAGTATTTCTCTCAAATGGGTATAATTAATAAATAATAAATTAAGTGAGTGTAAGGTTTACTAAGTAAGGTTTGCTATTTCTAAATTAATCTAGTAAATCTTTGTATTTGAAAATAGAGCATGCTTTTGTTTCTGCTTACTTACTGTTTATTATTGAATAGTATCCTATGTGTTTTAATTATAATTTGACCAGATTTTCTCTTCTTTGAAGGTCTCTAAAGTAATTTCAAGACAGGTGTGGTGGCTCATGTCTGTAATCACATTTGGGAGGCAGAGACAGGAGGATTACTGTGAGTTTGAGATCAGCCTGGACTACATAGCTAGTTCAGGCCCATCTGAACTACATAGTAAGACCCTGCCTAAAAAAAAAAAAAAAAGAAGAAAATAATTTCA
This sequence comes from Thryonomys swinderianus, assembly GCA_004025085.1. Lineage (NCBI taxonomy): Eukaryota > Metazoa > Chordata > Mammalia > Rodentia > Thryonomyidae > Thryonomys > Thryonomys swinderianus. The sequence continues at coordinate 38,140 of PVIC010008322.1, read as the reverse complement.
AAAAAATATGTGTTGTTTTGTTGGCAGATTCTCCATTTGCAACATTCATATTTCCCTTCTTAGCAATCATTATCTATTTTCATTTTCCTGTCAACAAGCTAAATGAACACTGGCATGTCCCTCAAGTAGACTTAGGCTTTTAAAGTAGCATGTTTTATATCTTAATCATTGGGGCGATTTTTTAAACTTTTATCGTTTTGTGCATAAATACAACATACTTTTCATAAAAGACCAGAGTGGTATTTAGAAGTAATAAGAAGGAAGTAAACATTTACTTAAAGTATGGGAGATCAGTATTAAACTGGAAATAACACTAGATGGGTGACAATACTTACTGTTCTAGTCTTTCCTCTGTTATGAATGGTTATATGAGTTGTACAAGCTCCACACATCTTTGGACTTTGTCTTAATTACTGTCTCATTGCTGAGACGAAATACCTAACACCCAAAATTAGAAGAAGAAAGGTTTATTTCAGCTCACAGGTAAAGCTTTCAGTCCAAGGCAAAGTAGCATTGCAGAAGAGAAACAGACCATGGCAGAACGCAGGGAGCAGCAAGCAGCCAGCAGCCTGGTTGTCTTTCCCTTTTATACCATCCAGGCTGCCAGATTTTGAGGGCTAGAACCCAAAACTATGTTAATTCCAATCAGTGAGATAATTGAGTGCCACAGACCCTTAATCCTAGTATCATACACCCAGCCAGCTCTGAAAAACCATTCCTATGAGCACATCAGGATTTGGGGAATGGGGGGTCTGGATACAAGCCATAGAAGACTTGTATTTTTCTCTCTAAAATAAAGAATTAACTACTTGTTATTACTATTATAAAATTAGTCCTATATAGTAATTCTATTATTACTCTATAGTGATAAGTAGTTATTTAGTGATACTATGTTATATGTGTCTCTTAGCTACTGTTAAGATATATATTGTTGCCATTTTTAAAATTTCCACTGGAGCCAGAGATTTAGCTCAGTGGTTCTGGTGTCTGCCTGGCAAACGCAAGGTCCAAGTTCAGTCCCAGGTACCATATACCACAATGCCGGGCATGGCAGCTCACGCCTGTAATTCCAGCATTTAGAAGACAGAGGCAGGATTGCTGTGAGTTCAAGGCTAATTTAGGCTACCTAGTGAGTTCAGGCCCAGTTTATACTACAAATCAAAACCCTGTCTCAAAAAAAAACCTAAAAAAAAAATATATATATAAGATATGACTGAAAACTTCGGTGAATGTTTAAATTTATAAAAAAATTATTGCTGTAAGAGACATTGTCACTAACCCCCTCAAAATACTCCTTGACTCTAAAAACACAATTATTGCATCATTCTTCCAATTTCTTAAGTAACTGGAAGTATTCTTTATTGAGTTTCTTTAGTTGAGCTGTCATGGCTACCTTATTGCTCAGAATCAGTTCAAAATGTTTTCATTTCATGGTCATTTTGACTTTAGGAAAGAACCACAGTTGTGTGGTGTGTGTCTCCCATGAGTAACGTGAACATGGACACACCACTATTTCCTTATGAGCTGCCTTGGGAAGCACCTGACAGCATTCTCTGTATTTTTTTCTTGCACTTCATAAAGCCACTCACAAAAGTAGACTTGCCAGAACTGTTTTAGAAAGTGGTGAGAGTGATAGGCTAGTTGTGTTCAAAGATAGGGGAAGATTTTGAGATGAATTAATAGCAATGTGGTTTTACATTAAAAAAACATTTATAGTGTATATTTTGATAAGATCTTGTATGTCATAAGAGGGGAGAGTTGTGTGAATTTTTACAAATTGAACATACCTATTAAAATATTACCCAGAGCAGTAAATGGAAGCTCCATTTCTGCCCTCCTTCAAACTTTTCCTTTGTTTTAAAAGCAACCACTGTTGTGATTTCTAATGACATAGATTCGTTTAACCAGTACTTGCATGTCATATGAATAGGGATACACAGTGTGTTTCTTTGATATTTGACTTTTTGAGAGATTCAGCCATATTGTTGTATTTGCAAATTATTTTCTTGCTTCACGGTGTCCCACTATAGATGCACACCACACATTTATTTACTGCTGATAAGTACTTGCAAAGTTTCACCTCTGACCCTGTTACAAAGAGAGCTACTATGAGCATGTAAGCATATGTGCTTTACTAAACATATGTATAATCTTCTGATGAGTATAGATCTGGTAATGCACTTTCTAGGTTAGATATGTATATATTCAGCTTGAGTAGATAACTGGTAAAGCATTTTTGAAAGTGGTAGCAACAATTTATACTTCCATCAACAATGTTGTATATCCTCTTTAATGGTCAGTGAATCCCTTCTCTGATCTAGTCATTCTGGGGATTTATAGTGGTATTTTATTATGGTCTTAATTTTCTTATATGATGTGATGTAGGAGTGTTACCACCTTTAAAAGCTGAAGTAGAGATTAAAGACAGTATCTTGTACAAGGTCACAAACTAGTAAGTGGTGGAACCAGGATTCAAAATTAAGCAACCTGTCTGTAAAGAATGCTATCCCGTGCTACCTCTTACCACCACCTTCATTATTCTCTTCTTATGAGAAGAAATTTATTTACATATCTTATAAATATGGCCAGTGATAGCCATGTCTAAAAAAAGGAAAGGAAATGTTAACAACCTTTCATTTATATTTTTACTTTTTGAGATACTCTTTAAGAATTACATAAAATTATTATATATCTTCTAGTAGAAATGGTACAAAAAAACAATATATTTCTTAATCTAGAAACATGGGCTTCCTTCCTGTTTGATTCACTCATATACAACAAATATGTATTGGGACCTTGCTGAGGTCCAAGGACTGGTAAATAAATGGACAGAAGTCAGACTCTGTTCTTAAGAAAGATATAATGGTAAGAGTCATAGAAGATTCAATGTAATATGTGCTATTACTATGTATACGGAGAAGTTGGAGCAGAGGAAAGAGCACTTATTTTTTGGGAGAGGTTGATAATCTTTCAAATGATGCAGTTATTTTTGCTCTTCTCAAAACAAGACTGTAAACATATTTTTTGTCATACAGTCACAGAAACATGGGTATGTCAAAACCACGTTTACTCTTCAGAATATTTCTGTCGAATTATAAATTTTAAATTTGTGAGTTTTGTTAGATTAACAACCTGGGTTTAGGAGGAAGAAAATATCACGGGAATGAAGTATTACATTTTTAGTATTTATTGAACATTTAAAAGAAAAGCATCAAAACTTTCAATATTCACAGTTTTTTGGTGTATGAAATCTAAAAATAAAAAAATTCCTATAGAAACCTCAATAAAAGTATAAATAGCACTATAGAAAAATAAAACTTTTACTTCAGTTTTCATACCTAAGGCAGTCTTCACACATAACAACAGCGCATTTCAACACACACTGTATCACTTACATTGGCAACATATGTGTTTTGCTTTCCTGGCCTTTTTGTGGAACATATTTGACATCTCACTAGTGTTCCTTTTTTTGTCAGGAAGTTCTTATTATATTATATAATATGTAGTTAAATGGAACAGAAAATGAATAAAATATCAAATTATTAATATGTATTGTATATTTAGAATAAACCAACATTTTTACATTAACTGTGTATTTGCTTATAAAATCTAAAAGATAACATTAGAAATAAACTCCTATATAAACTACAATAAAAATAACACTTTATAAAAATATTCTTCAATTATCATGCCTAAATAATAAGAAAATCAGATATCAATAAAACAAAATATCATATGTGGGCAGCTGTTTTTTTTTTTTCTGTACCATAGATCAAACTTGGGACCTTCTGCTTGTGAGGCAGGCAACAGAACCACTGAGTTAAATCCCTAGTCCTGAAACATCAAATATGTATTGAGTGCTTAGAATAGACAATATTTTTACATCAGCTGTGTTTTTGCTTACAAAAATTAAGAGATAAAATCAGAAATAAAAATTTATGTGAGGGCTGGAGATTTAGCTCAGTGGTTCCAGCACCTGCCTAACAAGCACAAGGTCCCTGGTTTGATCCCGGTAGCCACATGCAACAATACTGGGCATGATGACTCACACCCACCAGCAATCAGTACCACATACCACAGTGCCGGATGTGGTGGCTCATGCCTGTAATCCCAGCACTGGGGAAGCATAATATATATACATAATGATGAATACTATTAGGAAGGAATTCTGCTAAATAGACATTTTCTACAGCTTGTTCTTTCAAAAAAAATTCAGTTGGTGCAATATGGTGAAGTGTGATTAGGAGGCATTCATAAAATGCTTCATGAAAGAATGGATCTTGTCAAATAAAACTTGGGAAGTGCTGCTCCAAGTAAGTTATTAAAATAAACAGTGTGTGCCGCCACTTAAAGACTAAGTAGTCTTAAGCAAACAATTTTAGCTTAAAATCTCCAGAATGTAACTTATCAGAGAATGTTGTTTTACAGACAAGATTTATTATTATAGATACATCTATTACCATATTATGGTCCTCAGAACATTCTGAGAAACAGAATTATAGATTGGAAATTCTAGCTCTGACTTCATTGGGCTCATTGGGGTAGAAAATAACATTTAGAAAGCAAAAATATTTTATGTCACATAATAGAATAGTTAAGTTCTATGAAGAAGTCTTTGAATCTTGCTAGTATTTTTCTGGGTGCACATATGTAGTTATTAGAACATATACAGTGCTACTTTAGGTAACAAAGCATTATTGTCATCTAGTAAACATCCACTTCCTTTAGGGGTTAAAATTGGCAGACAATGTTTGATCCTTTCATTACCAAGACTCACCAATCATAGCTAATTAAAATAAAATTATTTTTATACAGCCTTTGAAATATATTTAATAGTAATAAAAATGATTGTATTTGCAGGGATCCCAGATATTTTCCTTGGTCTTAGTATAATCTGTTCAGTGTATTTCAGAGATATTAAAACTTTACAATTTTTGGATAATTTGTTTCAAATATCTATTTAGCAAAGAAAAATAATGTATGGATTTTTCTCCCTTCTATGTTCATGTCTTACACATGGAGTAGATGGAGAAAAGGAAGTTGAAAACTGATGCTTCTCTAGGACAGGGAAAGAACTAATAGCTCTTGTGGCTTCATAAACTTTATGTTGCTCTAAATATAAAATAACTCTTACAAAATTATAACATGCATGCTTAAAGGTATACATATTCTAAACACAAATAGGTGAAATTTTGCAATGCAAACACACTTCTGTGACCTCACACCTGACCACGGAACTGTACCAGCACTGTAGACTCCCCCTTAGGCATGTTAATGGATTCTAAATCATTGGTTAGCTTTGCTTATTTTTATACTTTATATGGTATGTACTCTTTTATGTATAGTGTCTTTTACTTAGTGTTGTTTGTAAGAAATGTAGTTTTGTATAGAATTATACATTATTCATAGCCACTGCTATATTGTAATCTATATCTATATACCAGTATCAATCTTGTCTCTTGTTGATGGTTATTTGAATAATTTCCACTAGTTGTTCTATTATCAACAGTACTTCTGTGAATATCTAACTGTGTCTCTAGGTGTACTTCTGTACTTGTTAGGACATATATTTGGGAGTGATTTGCTAATTATATTATAATCATGTGTTCAGTATTAGTAGATAGTGTCACTTTTCCAAAGGGATTAAATCAGTTTATACCCCTATCAACTTTGTATGAGAACTTTTCCTCCAAACTTTTTGAAGCTAGAATTATGAGTATTTTCATTTTCACCTTTGTGATAATTGACATTTCCTAATGATTCTAATTATGTGACAACTAAAGTGGTTGAGCACCTTTTCATATGCTTATTACTCTTTGTCACTATTTTTGCCTATTTATCTGTCAGTTGTATGCCTTGACAGTTGTATATGTTTTATATATTTTAGATGTGAGCCAGATATGCATATTGTGTATATAATGCTCCATTCTGTGACTTATCTTTTTATTCCCTTAATGGTGTTTTTTTGTGAACAGATTTAAAATATGCCCTAATTTATGAGTCCTTTTTAATTATAATTCATACTTTTAAAACAAATAATCCTTCCTATGAAATATTTTAAAATGGCACTTGTACAATGGGCTTTTATCTATATAAGATATGCTACTACTAGATATACTTTAGCCAGGGGTTTAGCTCAAGTGGTACTATGCCTACTTTGCAAAGACAAGGGTTTGAGTTCAACCTCTGGTACAAAAAAAAAAAAAAAAGAAAACATAAATTAATAGTAGATTAGAAGTAAGACTTTATAGATGAAACTATCCATAGGTTTTGCATTTTTAAGAATAAAAAATGAATATACAGAAATATTTTTTAGTTGGGAGAGATATTCTAAAAGAGAAAATTACATCAGCTAGTCTTTCTTACAAGTAACCATTTTCTTCAATTTTCTTTTGAGATAGTGTTTCAGTGTGTAGTTGGGGCTAGCTACAAACTTGCTATGCACCAAGGCTGCCCTCTAACTATCAATTTTCTTCTTGCCTCGGCCTTTTGAGGCAGAGAGCTGGTAAGACACTGAGATTACAGTTCTGCATACCACATTTAGCTTGAATTTATCTTGACACATGATTTTTCTCTGTATGGGATAATTGATCTTACTGTTTTATATAAAGCCATCCTTTTAAAAAATAATTAAAATATCAGTGTAAGAACAAAAAAGTGCCTCTAGTTGTAACTGTAATTGTACCTAATAATTTTATTTTCTTTTAATATTTTTAGAACTTTTTGAAAATGAGCATGTGCGTATTGGTCAAAAAGGTAAGCTCTTAGCTCTATTTGTTATATCTGAAAATGAGAACATTCTTTATAAGTGTCTCCATCAAGAGACACACACCTGGTTCCCCGACAAGGAAATCCAGGCACATTCTTCAGCAGGTTAGGTTAAAGGAAGCAGCAGTAGAATTTCATTTTCTATTCAGAGGCAGGTTTTGTCTTTGATGCATCACACACCTCTCATTATCATAATGAGAGTGTTTCTGCATCAGGAGAGAATGTAACTAGCAGTTCACAGACTGTTCACAGTGGTCAGAATTAATAACTGATGCGGCTCTCCATATCTTGAGAATAATTTTTCTCCATCTTTTGAAGATCTGTCTTTTCTTCTTTTAAAGAAATCCTGCTTTGTCTTTAATCTATGAAGTCCTATAAATCTTTTCTCTCACAGTGAACCTTTAGTGGTAATTATATTGTCATGTACCAAGCTCCCTAGGTCAACTTTTCAAAATTGTACGTATTGAAAGGACTTTCTTTGTAGAATTTGACACTATCATTAAATGTAGTTGCAAATTAAAGGATATGTCTCATCTTTTTAAAAATTTTACACGATCCTTTTATTTTTCCTAAGGGATGCCATACTTACTTAGTATAAGATACTTTCCCCTTTAACAGAAGAATATAGTACTACTAGACAAACACTAGCAGTTGTCTAAAATGTCTTGTTTTATTTTATGGCCCTTTATTACCAGACTAACTAGGTGATGTTATCATGAAAGGAATTAAAAATTAAAATAAAGGCAAAAATATATTAATTTTATAAACTCAATGCTTCAAATAACTTTGACTTTTGTAAAGGTTTATGAGACCTTTATTTTCCCTTCAGTAAAAATCCTCTTTTCCATTGTTTTTTTAGTTAACAAAGAAGTCTATTATAATAAATATCTTTTATTTTTGCATATTGTAACTCTTAGTTGAGATGCTTCTCATACCATTCTACTTCCAATACTAGATACATTTATGATTTCATAGAAAGTATAAAAAGCTAAGGGTTCTAAAGATGTCACTACATGATTGTAGAATCCAAACATTTTCTATATATTCAAATATTTTTGTAGTTTCAAAATTCATGGAGCTATTTAAAGCAAAGTGATCTCAAAGTACTACACTAAGGGAAGTAAAAATGAGTAGATGTGATATGCATATATACCAATTTCCAAGTTGACTATAATTATACATTGCATATATATGTGTGTGTGTGTGTGTGTGTGTGTGTGTGTGTGTGTTAAAAACAATTTCTAAAAAGCTTAGCTGGATGTGGTGACACATGCCTGTGACCCCAACTATTCAGGAAGCAGAAAAAGGAAGAGTGAAACTTCTATCCTAACCTGTAATTTAGAGAGACCTTGTCTCAAAATTGAAAATAAAAATTAAAAAGGACAAGGAGATCCTGAGTTTTATCCCCAGTAAAAAACAAACCAAAAAAAACATTTTACAGGCTTGAGTAGTGCCTAGAGAAGTTTGAGGCTTGAAACATTTAGGATTGTCAATGGAACCATGTCAAAATCTAGAGTAAGGGCCACAGATTTAGCTCAGTGGTTCCAGCATCTGCTTGGCAAGCGCAAGGTCCCAAGTTCAAGGTACCATATATCACAAAGCCGGGCCCGGTGGTTCACAGCTGTAATCCCAGCACTTAGGTGGCAGGAGGGTTTCTGTGAGTTTGAGGCTAGTTTGGGTTACATAGTGAGATCAGGGCCAGCCTGAATTGCAAAGCGAGATCCTGTCTCAGAAAAGTAAAATGAAAAAAAAGAAGAAAACATTTTCTAAAAAATCCAAAGAGTAAAACAAGGAAAAGATAGGATGCATTTATGTCAGGGTAGACGTTACCTTCTCAAGAGACTTATAATTAGAGGTTTCAATATTTCCTACATTATGAATTTTATAATGAGATTTTAATATATTTCTAACAGTCCTAGCAGAACAAGACAGCGCTGCTGCCCAGCAGTATATCAGACAAGGAAGTCCAACAGCGCTGAGAGCAGAACTGTGGGCTCTCATTTTAAATATTTCCACACAGCCAGAGGTAAGAAGGAATAAGATGGATCAAACTTGGGCTATTAATGCTTATTTCTCAGAGATCATTTATTGAAAGTAGAAAAACCTTTCTTAGACCACTGTTTATTCCTCTTTTTATTTTCAAAATAATTAGTTTTGGATTCTACAATATAACATACAATTTAATCAGTGCATATAACATAGAAGTTTTTGTTATTCTTAATTAATCAAATGGTTTTATCATGTATATATAACAAAACAATAAGTAAAATTTTGAGAAAGGGGTTGAGTATTTAGATCAGTGAAGATGTGTGATAGAATTAAAATAGGAAGGGCAACTTAGTAAAATAAATGAGATCAATATTCTTACACTTATCTTTGAAATATACAGTATTTGTATGGTTCTAAAATTTGACACATTATATGGAAATATTATTTTATAGGTGTAAGAATGTTTTGAGAAATATAATAAATAGGAAATCCCCAGCAAACAAGTAATAGATTTAATAAAGAAAAATTATATAGAATATTGATCATTGATTCTGCCTGAAGGATTCTTTTTGGAATATGTATAAATACAGCATAAGCTCTTTAGTCACAGAAATTATGTATTTAAAGATTTTAGTGGATATCATATAATAGTTCCCCAGCCTGTGATTAAAATTATGAATTTTATAATCATATATTGGGTTTTAATTTTTAGCTCTCTCAATTTACTAAAAATACATTATTGAACAAGTTGCTTAAATTTCTTCAAACCTATTCATCCATACCTAAATATAGGTAGTAATGTTTATGCCATAAAATTATTCTGTCAAGTATACTCAATAATATCTGGGGGTTTTAACACAAGAGTTTGGCACATAAATGGGCACTGCTAATGTTAGTAATAATAGTTACATGTTGCATATAATTATGTTATAAATTAATTATAGTTAACAATAATGCAGGTTTAAGAAAATCAAACATTAACATCTATAATAAAAAGCACACATCTAACCAATGCAGATTAAATGTACATAATCTGTACATGTATGTTTTAAATCTCTCTGTAAATAGCACAATAAAAAATGAAATATTGCCCGGCTTGGTGGCTCACACCTGTAATCCCAGCACTCGGGAGGCAGAGACAGGAGGATTGCTGAGTTTGAGGCTTGCCTGGGCTACATAGTGAGTTCAGGGCCAGCCTGAACTGCAAAGCAAGACTCTGTATAAAAAAAAGAAATATCAATAAAAAATCAATTAAACCATTTGAAAGAATAAAATTTGTTATTTCAGTGTAGTTTTAGACAAAATGATACTGCTAATCTTTTCTGCTTAAACTTATTATTTTAAGATACTTTTAGTTACTAGAAAAGAAGTACAATCTTCCTAGGTATTTCTATAAACTCAAGTTTTTGGGGGCAAAATTTTACAAGCTTTGTACCCTTGGGCAGGAAGTTGGTTTTCTCTCTGGGTTTTAGGTTAGCTTCTCAAATGTTAATGTGAATAGTAATCAGTGATCTGTTTCATTTTATTGGCATGGGAATGAATTCATTCATGTGTAGCAGGTAAAACAGTGCCTAGCACTTAGTAACTACTTCAGAAATACAGTATTTATTATTAAACTATCAAGACTTCAGGAATTATTGATTGAATACCTACCAGGTACAAGATATTATCTTAAATGATGAGGCTAGGCATATTTATTGAACATCTAATATTGGTCAGCCACAGTGATATAGTAGTGAATAAGACAGAAGTCCTACTCTCATTGTTTATAATAATATTAATGATTATTACTTGTTATATTTCTTGTTTTAAATTTAGGATGTTTTGTATTATGAGCAACTTAAGACCAATGTGATACAACATGACCTTTTGGTGGATAGTCTAATTTATAAAGTAAGTAGAAGTATGCATATTTTCTCCATTTCATCTCTATCACTTAAAATTGAGAGTTCTTGGGAGATGGAGATTTAGCTCAGTGGTTCTGGCACCTGCCTAGCAACCACAAGGTCCCTGGTTCGATCCCTGGTAACCATGTACAATACCAGGCATGGTGACTCATGCCCACCAGGAATCAGTACCACATACCACAATGCCAGGCGTGGTGGTTCATGCCTGTAATCTCAGCACTCGGGAGGGAGAGGCAGGAGGATTGCTGAGTTCGGGGCTTGCCTGAGCTATATAGTGAGCTCAGGGCCAGCCTGAACTACAGTGTTTAAAAAAAAAAATTTGAGAATTCTCAATATCCAGGTATGCACTGTATACACTAATACATATTAAATTTGAAAAATGATGTTAAGTGATAATGATCTTAACTGTAAAGTTAAGGTTGACCTTCAAAGTTCATTGCTTACTTTTTTTTTTTTTTTGAGACAGGGTCTCGCTTTGTAGTTCAGGCTGGTCCTGAGCTCACTATGTAGCCCAGGCAAGCCACCACGAACTCAGCCATCCTCCTGCCTCTGCCTCCCGAGTGCTGGGATTACAGGCGTTAGCCACCACACCTGGCACTCATTGCTTACATTTATTGTTAACTTCTTTTCTTATGAAGCTACCTCATGATGCTTTCCTGTTCCTTCTGTTTTTTTTTTTTATTAAGGCAATAAGCTTTTCTCAAAAACAGTCTAAAATTTCAGAGAGAAAAAAAATGTTTTATGTAGTCTCAGGTCAGAAAGTGAGAGTGGGCAGGTTTATTTAAAGGAAAGAGCTAATATTTTACTGAGAAGTCAATGAACTAGCCTTTAACAGATGAGTTCATGAGGTAGAAAATCAGTGTCACTAGCCTCCCAGTACTAGGGATAACTTGTAAGTGAATAATCATGAAAGTGTAAAAGATACTTGGTAGTTTGAAGGAGCAGAAAGTATATGGACTTAAACAATGAAGATGAACCAAATTCTTATGGATACTTCTGGGTGTTATGATTGTATCACTTTTCAAGCTATAAAACATCTAAACATTTAAAAGATAAAATTGAGCCAGGCGTGGTGGCTCATGCCTGTAATCCCAGCACTCGGGAGGCAGAGACAGAAGGATTGCTGAGTTCGAGGTTTGCCTGGGCTACATAGTGAAGCTCAGGGCCAGCCTGAACTACAAAGCGAGACCCTATCTCAAAAAAAAAAAAAAGATAAAATTAAAGTAAATAATATTTATTAGGGAATACTTCTAAAATGTGTAAGAAATTTGAAATCAAATAATGTATCACATATTAATCAAGTAAATATATATAATCTTATGTAATCTATGTGTTATAATGTATGTAATCTATGTGTTTTCTATATGTAACCTTTCTTATGTAATCTATGTGTTTTCTAAATATTGTATATATTCTTTAGAACCACAGATATATTTATTTGGGTTCTTTTTGGTACACTTTATTTTTAATTATAGGATGTGAAATTGACAGCAAGCAATGATGACTACTATTTTGTATTTGAAGATTACTTATATCAGGTAAGTTTGAAAATTAAAGTACATAATTTTTAGGTACTCTAAATCATGATACTTTAGAAGATTTCTCTATTGTTAACTAAATCCTTCTGAAGTTCAAGCCACGTTTATCAAATTATATGTTCTACAAAGTAGGGTTAAATATTATTCTTACTACAGGATTAAGTGGGAGAATAAAAGTTCCCAAATGAACTTTTGGACAGTTCCTTTTAGGTATATATGGTACTGATAGACAATACAATCAGTTAAGTTTTCTGCTTTTGTAAATGTGTTCACATCTAAATAAAATCATGTATCATATAGTATGTAATTTATATAGACTGCCATAGATGATTATACATGCAGATTAATAATTTGATTTCAAGTTAATGTCAAGAAAAAGATCGTGAAGGAAATATCCAAATACTGAGAATTTCTGCTTGGTTAAATAAATGTAAATCAGTACCAGCTGTTTGGTAATGATGTTGGCTGTGTACCTATGTTTAGAAGAGAAGATAACATGCAATAGGAGTCACTTGAAAAGGCCACATAACCCTGCGTGACCTGGCCCATCTCTCCAGCCTCATTATTCACTTCTGTCCTGACCCTTAAACTATTCCAACCACTCTGCCCTATTACTCTTCACATCCACTGGATTCCTTTCTGCCTCAGGGCCCTAAGATCTGTAGTCCCTCTTATATGAAAGACTGTTAGCCTTCTGTCTTTATGCAGTAAACTATTTTTTTTTTTTTGAAACATGGTCTCGCTTTGTAGTTCAGGCTGGCCCTGAGCTCACTATGTAGCCCAGGCAAGCCTCGAACTCAGCAATCCTCCTGTCTCTGCCTCCCGAGTGCTGGGATTACAGGCGTGAGCCACCATGCCCAGCACTGTGGTATGTGGTATTGATTGCTGGTGGGCGTGAGTCACCATACCCAGCATTGTATGTGGTTACCAGGGATTGAACTCAGGACCTTGTGCTTACAAGGCAGGCGCCAGAACCACTGAGCTAGATCTCCGGCCCTGCAGTAAACTATTTTCCCTGAACTCTTAACTAAGTTCCATTTATTCATCTACACATCCTCTATTCATTTATTCCTTTATTTATATAATACATATATGTATATACCCATATACACTTCTTTGACCAACCCAAACTCCCCAACACAAATACACACAGCAAGCTCCCAGCCATCTAACATGTGATTTTAAAATACTGTCATACTTTTTATTTGTATTACTATTTTGACTTATTTGATTATTTCATTTTGTTTGTCATAACTGTATCAGTGTTTCAGTGCTTATTAATTCCAAAGCCTAGCACTCTGTAGATACTGAATAAAAAAACCGTTTTAATGTCTTAGAATGTAAGTACTATGAAAGTTGCTTTAACTTTATTTCCTATTTCTGTCAATATTTTACTTCAAATTCTATTATTTTTATTTTTTTTACTTATTTTATTGAGACATTATATATACACATCACAATTACACTCAACATTGAGAACTTGTACCAGTATATGACATGACTCAATTCTCATTTTTATCCATTCCACTACCCACCCTACAACCCTCTGTCTATATACGTACAAGTTTTGTTTCCTTTTTCTTACCATCAATTTTTTTCTTTCCCTTCATTTCTTACCCCTGAACTCCATTTCCCCTTGAGTATTTACTATTTCACAATATCTATCATGCATTCTAGAACTCATTTACAAGGAAAAATACAATATTTACACATCTGTGACCTATTTATTTCACTTATGAGTATGTCCTTATAAGATGGAAAAACGTAGAAGAAATGGATAGATTCCTAGACATATATGAGCTTTCAAAGCTGAACAAAGAGGATATAAAAATGTTAAACACCCCAATATCAATCTATGAATTTGAATATGTAATAAAAAATTTACCAACAAAGAAAAGCCCTGGTCCTGATGGCTTTACCACTGAATTCCACAAAACTTTCAAAGAAGAGTTAAGACCACTACTTCTCAAACTCTTTAATGAAATTGAAAGGGAAGCAGTACTCCCAAATTCATTCCTTGAAGCAACCATTACCTTGATTCCAAAAGGAGAAAAAGCCCAACTAAAAAAGAGAATTACAGGCTAATCTCCCTAATGAACATTGATGCAAAAATCCTCAACAAGATACTGACAAACAAAATACAGAGAATTATCAAGAAGATCATACACCCTGGCCAGGTTAAATTTATCCCAGGGATGCAAAGATGGTTCAACATACATAAATCAATAAACATAATTCACTATATCAACAGACTCAAGGACAAAAACCCTATGGTTATCTCAATAGATGCAGAGAAAGCATTTGACAAAATTCAACATCCACTCATGATCAAAACCCTACAGAAAATCGGGATGGGTGGACTTTATCTCAACTTAAGAAAAGCTATTTATGAGAAACCAACACCCAGCATCATCCTAAATGGTCAAAAACTGAAACCTTTCACACTAAGATCAGGAACAAGACAAGGATGTCCACTGTTACCACTCCCATTCACTGTAGTGCTAGAAACATTAGCCACAGCAATTAGACAAGAGAAAGAAATAAAAGGAATAAAGATAGGAAAGGAGAAGTTAAACTGTCATTATTTACGGATGCCATGACACTATCTAGAAGATCCTAAAAACTCCACCAAACAACTGCTAGATTTAATCACCAAATTTAGTAGTGTAGATGGATGCAAGGTCAATGCTCCAAAATCAATCACATTTTTGTACACAAATAACAGATTTATTGAGAGAGAAATTGAGGAGTCAGTTTCTTTCACAATAGCATCCCCCAAAAATGAAATATCTAGGAATCATTCTAACAAAGGAGGTGAAGGACACTTGAACATGGCTTGAGATGCACCCATACTAAGTGCTTTTACTTTAAATTCATGACTAATTCTGAGTCCTTAAATTTTGCCTACTTCTACATTATTCCCTTTCTCCATTCATTCACTTACTCTTCTACATGACTTTTCATACCCCTCTTCAAATTTCTATCTCTTCTCTCTCTCTTAGCCAAAGACTTTGCTTTCAGCTTCTAACTAATAATAAAGGCTATGAGAAGAGAAC
The DNA here is from genome assembly GCA_004025085.1 of Thryonomys swinderianus. Lineage (NCBI taxonomy): Eukaryota > Metazoa > Chordata > Mammalia > Rodentia > Thryonomyidae > Thryonomys > Thryonomys swinderianus. Next base: position 22,882 of record PVIC010008322.1, on the reverse strand, counting down.
TTCCACATGCTCCCACTGCCACACACATTTCACTACCTGCATTTGTACTGATATACTTAAGTTTCCTTTGTTTTTCTTTTTTTATTTACAATAAGGCCAATCTCTGAATTAGGACACTAAAACTCATCTCCCCTTCCAACTTAAAGGCAACATATACGTTTTCCCTTCCTTTTATTATTTTATTTGCAACAAAGCCAATCTTTGCATTTAGACATTAAAACTTATCTCCCCTTCTTACTGAGCTCTGATTTTCATTTTCCTATGCTGAGGCTGGAACTTAGGACTTCACATTGGAAGATAAGTGCACTACCACTGAACTATACTGCCATCCCTAACTTCTCATCTTACTTAATATAATTGGCAGTTCAGTTGATCATCCTTACCTTTTCTTTCCTCACTTGACCCTTAGGACAACAAGCTATATCAATTTCCTTCTAGCTAACTAGGTGCAATTCTTGTTCTGGTTTCTCTTTATTTCCTTATCACTAGTTTCTTAACCTGGAATACCCAAAACCATTTTTCTCAAGTATTTTCTCTGCCTTTTTTTTTTTTTTTTTTTTTTTTTTTTTTTTTTTTTTTTTTTTTTTTTTTTTTTTTTTTTTTCTGTTTCTCTCTTCTCTTTTGGGACCCCTACAATGTGGATTGTAGGCATTTGGTAGACCTTTGAATCTTTCTAGTGAACTTTTCATTTCAGTTATTGTACTTTTCAGCTTCAGAATTTGGGCTTTTGGCTTTGTGTTGTTGTCTCTGGTTAAGTTTCTTGACGTTTCCATTTTTTCATATATAATTTCTTCACATCTTAGTTCTTGGTACTTTTTGAGGTCTGTCACTAGTACACATGTCATTTTTTCAGGGAAATTTCTGTTGACTTATTTTTTCCATCTCTGGCAATACTTTCCAGATTCTTTGAATTCCTTGTGGTTTTTGTTATTGTTGCAAGCAACCAAATAGTTGACTATAATTATGTAGTTTTCCTGACAATAATATTCTCCCTCTTCTTTGGTACTTTCTGGGTTTTCTTATTGTTTTTGTTTCTTTGATTGTTGTGGGTTCTTGCTGTGCCCAAGGTCAGCATGAGATGTAAATTTAAGGTCCTTTTTGAACCAGCAGCTTTCCTTGGTCATGCACTATCTCTTTCTAATTTTCTTCATATATGTAGTTGTGTTTGAATTCCCTGTTGTATAATGCCTGATAAAAGAGAGAAAAGAGGAAATAAAATGTGAGAGGGATACTATCCCTTTAAATCCCCTGAAAGTGACTTCAACCAAAGGGAGAGGGGCTTGTGAAAGTGGAAAGATACGCAAAAATAAATGAATCTCTTCCCTCCATCCCTGTTCTTTCCCCTTTGTTCCTTTCTGATGAGAAGCAGTAATCAGAGTACAGAAACCCCAATATATGGAGGGCAGATGCTTTTATTCCTTCCTGTGTCCTTCTTACTGCCCCTAGACAAAACACATAGCTAGTTGCCTACCAAGGAACTTAGGGTGGGGGTTGGATAAATGCTAAGAAGTGAAATTGGCCAAATCAGCCGCAATACCATCCAGGCCTTATTCTGAAAGTTACAAGGCTTACAAGTAGTCTCCAGGCCTCCCAGTTATATTCAGACATATTTTGACAGTACACTTGTCTAGATGGGAAGATAAATAGACTTATGGTCTGCTTCAGCACTTCCTAGAATCCACTTCTTAACCAATTCTTCTAACAGTCCTATGAGGTAACTTTATTTCCTTATTTAAGAAAGGAAGCAGAGTCTCAGAGCCCAAGCTCAGAGAGCTACCAGGGCCTCAAGCTGAGTCTGCCCATTGTCAGAGCTCAGTAAGTCATGTTGCCCTTTATGAAAATTTAAATAGGAGAAGAATGTTTTAAAATGGCATTCTTGCAGTTCTATTATTTGAAATTCTTCAGATTAATTTGGAGAAAAATACTACTGCACAAGTGAATAAAGTATATAATGTTTATATGTAAAAGTGATTCTCCAGCAGATATGTTATTTCTTTTGTGCTTTTCATTATGTAAAGAACTTCTCAGAAGTATTTACTACAAATATATTTTCCACAGATAAAAGAAATCTTAGACTCAAGTAATTCTTTTACAGCTGTATATAAACATTTTAGGTATGATTCTGCTATATGAACCAGAGCTCACACTTACATATCATTTCTTAAAATGCTTCAAAGTAAACATTGTCATATATAACTTCACCCCTATAAAATTTAATTTTAACTTAACTTGTATGTAATCAAAGTTAAGTGCTCTACTTCATTTGATTGAAAATGTCATCTTTATGAAGTTATATATTCTACCAAATTTACAATAGAATTTGGGTTCCTTACAGAAATAGAAATTAGAATCTGAGAGGTTAAAACAATTCAAGTTAGGAGTTGGCAGCTCTTTGCCTGTGCACCAGGGTTGCACACCAGTACATACTGTTTAACACCCATCTCTGGCATTATCACCTTACAGTCACCATATTCTCCTCAGAACAGTCTCAGATATCTTGTCTTCTTTAGGGCCTCACTTACTCTAGGGGGATATATTTAAGCATAGAGCTGCTTCTAATATTACTATCCTCCTCCCAGTCTGCTAAAGTAAGAGGAAATTAGTACAAACTTGTTTTAGGAATTGTTTTCTTTTTTTTGAGGCAACAGTAGTAAGATATTTGTGATTGTTTCTATCTGTATATTACATTCTTTTAGTATACTTGTATTAGTTATATTCATTTATTGTTGTATTGGTTTATAAGTTGTATTAGGTTATTATTGCTGCTCTAATAAATTAATACAAATTTAGTATCCTAAAACCAATATATTCTTTTATAGTTCTAAAGTTCAAAGCTCTGAAATGGGTTTAATGGGACTATAGTCCATGTGCTGGCAAGGCTCGGTTGCTCCTGGAGGCTCTTAATCCATTTATTTATCTTTTCCAGCATCTAGAGTGCACCTGCCTACCAAACCTAGAGCCCCTTTTTCCTCTTCAAAGCCAGTGGACAGCGTCTTCAAATAATTGACTCTAACTCTATTGCCTCTCTTTCCTCTAGAAAGATCCTTGTGATTTTATTGAGCCTAACTTGATAATACTGGATAATATCCCCATTTAAAGATCACTAATTTAATTACACTCGCAAAGTTCTTTTTGTTACATGAGGTAACGTATCCACAGGTTCCAAGGATCAGGATCTGAACATTTTGGGAGAGTATTACTCTTCATGTCACAGTGGTACACGAAGATATAGAAAGAGAAGAGGTCATTACTTACTGGTTCAGATACATTTTATGAATTTAGGATTTTTTTTTTTTTTGCTTTTTTTTTTGGAGACAGGGTCTCGCTTTATAGTTCAGGCTGGCCCTGAGCTCACTATGGTGCCCAGGCAAGCCGCCGCGAACTCAGCAATCCTCCTGTCTCTGCCTCCCAAGTGCTGGGATTACAGGCGTGAGCCACCACGCCCAGCGTTATGTGTGGTAACCGGGGATCGAACTCAGGTCCTTGCGCTTGCGAGGCAGGCGCCAGAACCACTGAGCTAACCCTCCGGCCCTGAATTTAGGATTTCTAAAGAACCTAACAATTTTGCTTCATTATTGGAAAACATTCATTATATTAATAGGTAAAAAATATAAGTATGATTATCTCAGTAGATTTCATATGAAACTATTGATAACATCTGTTCTTGAATGTTAATTATTTAAAAAACAAATTTTACCATCTTAATCATTTCTAAGTGTATAGTTAGTAGCAAGTGTATTTATACTGTTGGACAGTACTCATTTTTTATTTTAGAACAAGTATATTTTCCCAACATAATTGAATTTATGTGAAACCAACATGCATCTTTAAATGTAAATTAATATTGCTTATTATTAAAGTATTAGAGATAGTCACACTAAAACAAGGAGAGAACATAGGTATTCCTGAATTTCTAGCGAAGAATTCATATGGAAAATAAAAAGTCAGGTGGCCTACAGGACTGACCTCACTCACACATCCTTCTTTCTCCTATAAAGATAGTTTAGAGGGCTGGAGATTTAGCTCAGTGGTTCCGGCACCCACCTAACAAGTGCAAGGTCCCTGGTTCAATCCCTGGAAATCACATACAACAATACCACAACCAGCAATCAGTACCACATAACCACAATGCCAGGTGTGGTGGCTCATGCCTATAATCCCAGCACTCGGGAGACAGAGGCAGGATTGCTGAGTTTGAGGCTTGACTGGACTATATAGTGAACCCAGAGACAGCCTGAACTACAAAGCAAGACCCTGTCTCAAAAAAAAAAAAAAAAAAAGATAGTTTGGAAATGTTACATAAAAGACAATGAAAAATGTGAGTATACAATCACGTATCTATTACATTTTTCAGTGCTCATACCCTTCGAACAACTTTATTCTGTGTGTGTCCTATAGTGATACTCATATATGTGGAAATGTCTCAATAAAAACTAATAATCTTGGATAATATCCCCATTTGAAGACCACTCCCAGTGGCTGTAGTCACCCAACTGCACACTGCTGCCATTTTACCCCACACTACCATTAAGAGTTTCCTAATGGTCTCTCTGCCTCTGTCCTTGATCCTCATAGCTAATTCTTCACACAATGACTAATGTGACTTTTCTCCCAGTTTTTATTTTTTATTAGTACATTTGCATTATATAATGGTTACATTCCTTGTGGGAGTTGGTACATGTATCTATCACATCTCAATTCACTTTTCACCCCCTTTCCCTCCCTTATTCCTATTTCCATCTCTTATATAATGTAAGTTAAAATTGTGCAGTGACTCCCCACGTCCCTCACAGTAAATCCCCAGAGGCTTCCATCTGGAAACTGTTAAGTAATAAATAGGCATTTCATTGAGGAAAGAGCACGTCACACGGCCATACCTAACCCAACCTGGCTTGAAGAGACAAGCTGCCATATGTGTACTGGAGGGGAAGATCCAGAAGCATGCAATGAACAATACCAACCACTTTCATAATTTACATGAATATATAAAGAATATAATGTGAGGAGGGATTGATTTCCAAGCATAAAAGCAAGTATGGTAGATTTGAACACATAAAAATTAAAACATCATGGCAAAAAATTAGCGTATTATTTGAGCAAAACCATTTGCAAAATAAAGTTAGACTCAGGGCTGAGAATGTACTTCAGTGGTAGAGCACGTGCTTAGTGTCCGTGAGGCCCTGTATTCAGTTCTTAGCACACACAAGCACACACACATGCACACGCTATAGAGAAGTATATTAATGTGTATTAAATTATAAATGTACACAATTAGGCTAAAAATGAGATTCATATATGAAAATAGGACAAACCAATAATTTAAAAAATATATTTTAAAGGACCAAAGTGGGTGAGAAAATAAAAATGCAAATTTTTGAATTTCACTAGTAATTAAAGCACTAATTTATATGCTACTAATAACTACTAATAAACTACTAATTTCACTAGTAATTAAAGCACTACAAATTATTAAAGCAAAATAGTATTTTTTTTTTTTGAGACAGGGTCTCGCTTTGTAGTTCAGGCTGGCCCTGAGCTCACTATGTGGCCCAGGCAAGCCTCAAACTCAGCAATCCTCCTGTCTCTGCCTCCCGAGTGCTGGGATTACAGGTGTGAGCCACCATGCCCGGCACTGTGCAGTGTGGTGCTGATTGCTGGTTGATTGCTGGTGGGTGTGAGTCACCACGCCCAGCATTGTTGTATGTGGTTACTGGGATCAAACTCAGGATTTTGCTCTTGTGAGGCAGGCGCCGGAACCTCTGAGCTAAATCTCCGGCCCCAAAATAGTATTTTTATACGTATAATATGATGACAACCTGTTCTGATAAAAGAGAAGATGGATATATCAGTAACAAAAAACAAAAACAAAATCCCTATTTATTATCTTGAGGCCACTTTGCAACATACATTAAGCAATATCTGAATACATGTATTGGGCAACATCTACATGTCTGTAGCATTTGACCAGACAGATAGTACGGTTCTAGGAATATAACTACAGTAAAATTGTTCCTAAGGAAGTTCTTACAGCATAGCTTATAATTGGAGTAAAGTAGAAAAAACTAAAAAATCAACAATGAAACAGTTTAAATAATTATTCACCTATATAGTGTAATATTCTGCAAAGCGTATCTGGGGAGTATTTATTTTATAACATTGGGAGAAAATAAGCTCTAAAACTTTATAGGTCCTTTTGTTGGAAAATTATATATGTGTGTATGAAATGATATACATCTTCATATTAACACATGTGATTATGAATGTTTTCTTCCTTTTCTCTCATCCACATTTCTAATTTTTTATCAAGTATCACTTGTACATTTTTAAGCATAATGAGAATAAATCAGTGGTGTGGTGGAATCACTAGTACCCACAATGCACCACTGAGCCTGGCTAAGGCCAGTCTCTGTATCTACCCTCCTAATCAGACTGGGCCTCTCTCCTATGCCTTAGACATGGAAGCATTCTGTTCTCCATTCTTGCTGCAGCCCCAACCCTAACTCCACACCCATTTTGCCTTTTCCAGTCACAAATTCTTTTCATGGTAACAGCTTTAGAATCACAAGTCTTCTAATATCAAGACCCAGATTTCTTGTCATTTTTCATTCATTCTCCTTGGGATTGGACACCTGCCCCAAATTCCAAGCTAGTGTCAGCAGTCCAGTTTCTCCTATGAGCATCCTTGACCCTGATTCTTCCTACCTGTTTTCATCTCCAGGGAGAGTTGCCACGTTCTGGTATATGTGCTGCTGTATCGACCACAAGTTGCCACATTCTACCTACACAGATCAGGACTACCAGCTCCTATCCTGTATTGGCGACCCTTCTAAATACTGTGTTCCCTTCCCTCCTTCCCTGACATGTCCACCTGCCTGCTGCACCGCAGGAGTGAATCCTGTTCCACTTTATTCCCAAATTATTCTTTGCCACTCTGGTTGCCCAGGGTTTGCACCACACATTTCTCTTCTGTTAAACCTCTCCTAGGTCAGTGATGGTGAACCTGTTAGAACTTTTTTTTTTTTTTTTTTTTTTTTTTTTTTGAGGCAGGGTCTCGCTTTGTAGTTCAGGCTGGCCCTGAGCTCACTATGTAGCCCAGGCAAGCCTCAAACTCAGCAATCCTCCTGCCTCTGCCTCCCGAGTGCTGGGATTATAGGCGTGAGCCACCACGCCCAGCACTGTGGTATGTGGTATTGATTGCTGGTGGGTGTGAGTCACCACACCCAGCATTGTATGTGGTTACCGGATCGAACTCAGGACCTTGTGCTTGCGAGGCAGGCGCCAGAACCACTGAGCTCAAACTCTGGCCCAGAGCTTTTTGTTAGATACAAACAGCCCACATACTGTAGGTTTCCTCCACTGTGACCAAGAAAAACATAGAAAAACATCAACTGGTCCTTAGCAACTTGCACTTCCTGCTCAAAGTTTAGGTGACAAACAATGAGACATTTTTGGAAGACCGTTGGGCATCTACAAGGGCATCCAGTTGTTAACAGTTGGCATGTGCATTCCAACAAAAAGCACTCTCCCACGGTGCCACACTTGCGCCCTCCACTGCCTCAATGCCTCCCAAGTAGAAAATAGCAACACATATCTGGTTTTGTAAGTTTTTAATTGCTTCCTTTTCCTAATATTATATCTAGGTATTACTTTGCTTTTCCCGGGATACATCTGTATTGGGTCACTTTGCATACAACAGTGCTTCACCACCGAAATCATACATAAGAGGTAATATTTTACTAATGGTAAGAAGGTGTTATATGACACATAATAATGCCAAGAATGTTTATTTTGTAGCTTCTATTGGTGTTACCTACTTTTGATTACAAATTAAAATTTCTTTCAGGTGACTGGAACTATCTTCCCCCTCACTTAAATCAGTGTCCAGGCAGCTTATCTCAAGTCACAGTTAAATGCTTCCAAGAAGGGGCATTTGGGTTGCCTTTTTGTCTTCGCTGTTTGCTGTTTCTGTTGCTATTTTGACATTCCTATTGACTTTTACTTTCTAACTATGAGTGGAGCACCTGGATGTGGATTTTTAATTTCTTAAACTTTTAAAAAATTTTTTCTCAAAAGTTCTGCCCCACACAGAACTTTGATATAATTTATGTGCTGTTAGCTCTTTAATTTCTATTTTAGTGCCTCTTCCCCTGGCATCACCTGAAAACACCCAACCAGTTGACAGCTCTCTGGACTTCTTGCGTTGAAGACATAATGAATGCCAGCACTGGAAGCGCTGACCCTGTCAAGTGGTGGCAAACCTACGGCCTGCATGTTATCACTGAAACCTCTAAGAGGTTTGCCACCACTGCGCATGTCCCTTTTCTGCTTCAATGAAGAAAGGAACTGTTCTGTGTCCCCTGTGTGTGAGCTGCCTGCCCAAGTGTGATTGCTCTAGCTCCTGCCCTGTGGTGGCCACATCACCTTGTGTTAGAATCAGGGTCCACCCAATTTAGGGCTTTCTTAGTTCCATTGCTGCTAAAATGAACTTAATAGAAATCTCTTGAAAAACTGATTGTGGAATTTAATTACCTATTTGGGCTCACCTGTAAACTCATCCAGACTAAGGCCTCTCCTTCAATTATTGCGGTCTTAACCTAGCTAACTGCTTACCTGAGTATTCCACAATATGCCATACTCATTTTAGTATCCATGTTTTCCCTTTGGTGGAAAGCTTCCTATTTCCTCCACTCTAAAAATGTGTACATCTTCAAAACACTAGCCTGAATCTCACTGTTAAGATCTGTTATGGCCTGGGATTTAGCTCAGTGGTTCCGGCATCTGCCTGGCAAGTGCAAGGTCCCAAGTTTGATCCCCAGTAATACATACCACAACATGGCTCCTGCTCATAATCCCAGCAACCAGTATCACACACCACAGTGCCAGGTGTGGTGGCTCATGCCTGTAATCCCAGCACTCAGGAGGATATTCTGGGCAACGTAGTAAGCTCAGGGCCAGCCTTACAAAGTGAGACCCTGTTTTTTAAAAAAAAAGGAAAAATCGTTGGCAAACTCTAAGGTTTCATGATTTAGTGTAGGTTATAAACCACATGGCTGAGGGACTAGAGCATAGGTTTGTTTGGTTTCTGAATCAATACCTAGCTGAGTAGTCATTGGATGTATTTGTCTGTTTTTCATTATTCCATCCCTCCTCACACAGAACCAGTCCTTGTTGTTTTCACCCTAACCTAGACGGCTCATGTTTTGTTCTTCCCCTCCCCTCTGCCACTACCTCAAACAAAAAAATTCTTTGCAGCTTAAAAAAATTTACTTTAAAACCCCGTGGAAGAATGAATGTCTTTTCAATAGACTCAAAAATGTTAGGAAAACTGTCAAGATAAAAGCTACCTAAAGATTTTCTGTGGAAAGTGGGAAAAGCTGAGAGCCTTGAAAATTTTGATGGCAAGTGCTATTTAAAGTCTGCTAAATATTTGATTATATTTTCCTTGCCTAGGAATATTCTGATTTCAAATATTTAACCCCATTCACTGATCATATAAACTATTCTGCGGTTTGGAAAATATGATCGCCATATAGTTAAAAACATTAAAATTTTCCCAGGCGTGGTAGCTCATGCCTGTAATCCCAGCACTCAGGAGACAAGAGGCAGGAGGATTGCTGAGTTAAGGTTTGCCTGGGCTCCATAGTGAGCTCAGGGCCAGCCTGAGCTACAAAGCGAGACCCTGTCTCAAAAAAAAAAAAAATTTAAATTTTAACTTTTAAGCACATGCCATTAAAGTGTAAGCTAATGAGATATTGCAATACATGGGGATTGCTCAATGAAAAGATTAGAATAATTTATATTTAGCAGAACAATTCTATGTTTATAAGTAGATTTTCCTAAATTCTTAAAACAGTTTGAGCGTGTTTGCTTTTTGTTTATTATGTATCCCTTCCTTTGTTCTTTGATGTATATTATTGATTTTAATTCATGAAAAGATTTGCTACTATCAGAAAATTGGCTGGAAGTTTTTCAAATTAGTTCCATATCAGAAAATGAAATACAACTGAGCTATAGTAGATTTTAAAATTCCTTTAAAAGTGCATAATTTTTTTTTTTTTTTTTTTTT
>PVIC010008322.1:0-12716 GCA_004025085.1 Thryonomys swinderianus | reverse complement strand
AGTGCATAATTTTTAATAATTTATTTTATTTAATTGTATGGAAATCCTCTATTATCTTCACTTTCAGGAAAACTAGGATTAGAAGAATATGCTGTCTTTTATCCACCAAATGGTAAGAGCAATGTTACTGCTTCCTCTAGTGGGAAATTGGAAAATTACAACTTTTATAACAAATGTTACTTCATTATTCTCTCTTTGAAGGGAAAATAATGTATCATCTAAAATAACCCCCCCCCTTAGAATGTGTACTTTCATGCATTTTCCCACCTTGTACCAAACTCAGCACACCCACCCTGGTTCTCCTCAGTCCTTTGCAGGGAGGCCGAGAGCCCGCTGGTCTGAAGCCTCTGGCGGTCTGAGGGGGCTTCCCTCGGGGCACTGCTGGGGTCTGGCCCGGTAGGAGGAGCACTGTGCTTCGGTGTTTCCCTCATTGGCCAGGGTGGTTATTATGAAATGCAGAGATTATGAAGAAGTGTTGCTGAAGTAACCCAGCTGGATGTTACGAGTGCCATTATACTGAATCTTGATAGGTTAAATTATTAGCCTTTAAAATATGCTTTTGGGGGGCCGGAGGGTTAGCTCAGTGGTTCTGGCACCTGCCTTGCAAGCGCAAGGTCCTGAGTTTGATCCTTGGTAACCACATACAATGTTGGGCGTGGAGACTCACGCCTACCAGCAATCAATACTACATACCACCGCATACCATAGTGCCGGGCGTGGTGGCTCACGCCTGTAATCCCAGCACTCGGGAGGCAGAGGCAGGAGGATTGCTGACTTCAAAGCTTGCCTGGACTACATAGTGAGCTCAGAGCCAGTCTGAACTCCAAAGCGAGACCCCGTCTCAAAAAAAAAAAAAAATGCTTTTGGGGAAAGCAAGGCATAATTGTCCTTATGATGATAATATTAAGTTGCACACTGAAGAATTTTGCTCCAGCAGAGTTGGCAACATAGGCTTTGTAGTGCAGCAGGCCGGGGTTAGGTCCCTTTCTCCCAGCTCACCCGGGACCCTGGGTAGGGAACAGCCTGTACATGAGAGTCCTCAAAAGATGGATTCCATGGCACGCTGCGGAGAGCAGCCGGCGCCTGCCATGCCGCGCTCAGGAAATGCCCGAGTGCTCGCGCTCCTGCTCACCGGGTCTGGAAGTCCGCGCTGGACTCCGCCTGTGGCGCCGGTGTCTCGCGGACTGTCGCCCGCTGCCCCTGCTTGCGCCACTGCTTTGGAGGTGGCTCTTCTCTTTCCCCCTTTTCCCTCAGAGCTTCCTTGTGTTTCCATGGGTCGGTCAGTGTGCTCCTCCGAAGGTTCTCCCTCCAGTGCTGACTTCCGCTGTGAGAATCCCACACTTACTTTGTCTCAGCCTAAACTCACCATTTTAGCTCCTATGCTCCTCCCACCGAAAACATGAATTCGAAATACACTACTGCTCCGGTCCCAGTCAATTGCATTATCATCTACCCAGGATCTCGCGGCGCACAACGCTGTAGTCACCCTTGAGTTCCCCACTCTGTCGCCGAGCCTCCCAGTTTTGTCTTTCACACACGACTGGGACCTCAGCGCAGCCTCCACCTCCTTCTGCACCCTCCTGTCTCTAGCAGATTCATTACTGCAACCACCTAGCTGGTCTCTCTGCGCCTTTTTTCTAATTTTGCTTTTCCTTCCACTCTGCTGAGTTATACATTTAAAAATGAAAATTTAAAGATTGTCATTTTTCTCAAATATTTTTTAATGGCTCCAGTATGTTATTTTAAAATTAATTTTAATGACATACTTTTAATATACACAGTGATCATATTAATCATAGAGACTTTGTACCTCTATATGATGTATCTTAGTCTGTCTAATTTCCCTTCCCTCCCTTCACCCCTTCTTCCTCTCCTTATTTACAAGCTTTGTTTTCATTTTTTTCTTTAGTCTCTTTTCTCCTTTTCTCTTCCTTTCCTCCCCCCACCTTGTGCCTCTTCCCATTTGAATTTTTTTTTCACTTTCCAATATCTATCATCCATTTTGATCCTTACTTAGACTTTGAATTTTTCATATGAAAGACATAATATAAATTTAAACGTGTTCAATTTATTTCTTTTAAAAGTATGGTCTTGAGGCACATCCACTTGTCTAAAAATGTCTTGAGTTTATCCTTCTTTATGGCAGAGTAGTACTATGGGCTCACTGGTATCACACCTGCCTGACAAGCACTAGGTCATGAGTTTGATCCCTGGTACTGAAAAAAAAAACTAACAGGCAAACAGAACATACTTTCTTCATTCACTAACTGATGGGCAGTCTAGGCTGGTTCCAACACTTAGCTATTATAAATTATGCTGCTATAAATATGAGTATTCATACATTGCTGCACTGTAATGCCTTTAACTCTCTCATGGCTCCTATATTTTAAGTAATATATAAACTTTTCAGCATGACATACATGTGAGGACTTCTCACATCTGATTCCCGTACAGCCTATTTCCTGTCTTCTAAATTTTTTTCCCATTTCCTATGTCTCTCTTTTTTTTACCATAGCAGTATGCAACTGCTTATTCTTCTTATAGATTGCCACATATTCTCACAAAAGCATTACTATGATTCCTACTCCAGGAATCTCTTTTGCCATCCAACCTTTCTTTACCTTCTGCCATAAAAACTCAGTTCTCATGATCTTATCAGGAGCTTCCCTGATGGCTACCCACCCCCACCCGCCCACCAGCCAGAAAGTTAAGGGCCTTCACTCTAGGCCCTCATAGAACCTGCTTAGAAAGTCTTTGGTAGCTCTTACCATACTATCTTGGCATTATTCATTTATATTTAATCTCTACCTTAAAACTGCAAGCTTTTGTTTTTTTAATTGAATTCTTTATTGGTACTAAAACTGCAAGCTTTAAGAAGTTCAGGACCATTTTTTTTTGTTCATTTCTTTGTTTGTTTTTTGAGACAGGGTCTCGCTTTGTAGTTCAGGCTGGCTCTGAGCTCACTATGGAGCCCAGACAAGCCTCAAACTCAGCAATCCTCCTGTCTCTGCCTCCCGAGTGCTGGGATTACAGGCGTGAGCCACCACGCCTGGCACTGTGGTATGTGGTATTGATTGTTGGTGGGCGTGAGTCTCCACGCCCAGAATTGCATGTGGTTACTGGGAATCAAACTCAGGACCTTGCGCTTGCGAGGCAGGTGCTGGAACCACTGAGCTAACCCTCCAGCCCACAGGAGCATGTTTTTCTCTTCTTTCATTTCCCCAGTATGTCTCTAGCATATAATAGGAACATAATAAATATTTATATGAACTCAATTCCTAAGCTTGCTAATTTTAATATCTGTGTGTGTGTATATATATATATATATATATATATATATATATATATATATATATATATATAAAGTTGCTGTTACAGCTGGAGATTTAGCTCAGTGGTTCTGGAGCCTGCCTACCAAACACAAGGTCCCTGGTTTGATCCCTAGTAACCACATACAACAGTACTAGGCAGGCGTGGTGGCTCACGCCTGTAATCCCAGCACTCAGGAGGCAGAGCAGGAGCATTGCTGAGTTCCAGGTTTGCCTGGGCTACATAGTGAGTTTAGGGCCAGCCTGAACTACAAAGCAAGACCCTGTCTCAAAAAATATAAAATTGCTGTTACATCAGTCATCCCAGACAGTTAATTTTCTGATAACTTTTTATATTTAGCTAAGAAATGAGAAACAGAAAAAAATACCTCTGAATAGCCAAAAGAGTTGTCAATCAACTCAGATTTCTTCTCTCTATTCATAGGAGAGCTTTTTCAATTTAGTTTAGAAAATAGGAAAATAGTAGCTCTTATTGTATATATCCAACAAACATGGTTTATCCCACCTAAACAAAATAGAAGAATGGAAAGAGGCTGATATAGATATGAAAAATGACCAGCAACAGTGAGAAGTGAAGTTAGAGACCTCAACAGGAAAATATAAAACCATAAAACAGCATGGAAAAGCACACCAATAAATCAGCCTGGGATCATTTTATGTAAAAGCCAATAACTCTATACTCCTTAAAAGGTATTACTATGTTGTAGGCTGCATGTTAGAATTTCAGATCTTTACTGGGCACAGTGTCTATAATACCAGCTAGAAAGTAAGGAATTGTAGGTGGATTAAATAAAAGGCCAGAATGCTCTTTCACCAAAAATCTTTTTTTATTAACCACTCCCTTGATGGTCATAAAATTTTTTAAACTAGATTCCAGAGTTCAAAAAAGTTGAATCTAACGTTTTTATCAGCTTGAACTTTAATGGAAGGACAGACGTTGGGAATATCCTATTTCACTGCTTTTGGTGATGACTGTTCTCCAATTCCTGATTAATGCTTTAAAAAGGCTACCTGATTGTTGCAAGATGAAGGTGTCCCCGAAATGTGGGCTCCAAGAGAATAACGGGCTTCGTAGTTTTTGATGGCTGGCATATTCCGTACCTAGAATCAGGCATGGCATGAAGTCTTTGCTCAGTAAGCACTGCTGGGTCAAATTACTGAGGGAAGGAAGACAGAGAATACAAAGGAATACACAGAAGAATCCTAGGCTTATCGGAAAAATAGATACAAATGTGGTAGAGGATGAATTATAAATGATTTAAAATCATAATTTGTTAGCCATTTCTGGCAAGAGAGGAAAAATAGTTTTAATTACTAGAGAGCTTTGGATAGAGAAATTTCAGGACTCTGGAACAGTGATTTTCAACCAAGGTTCTCCCAATATACATGCAACATGCACAAACACACACACACACATACACACACATCCCAGGGAACATGTGGCAAAGTCACAGTCTGGAGGAGTGCAGCCAAACATCCCACAGTCCACAGGACACTGCACTTCACTAGGAAGACTGTTGGAAGAAATAATTAAAATATATCATCCCAGGGCCGGAGGGTTAGCTCAGTGTTTCCGGCACCTGCCTCGCAAGTGCAAGGTCCTGAGTTCTATCCCCGGTAACCACATACAATGCTGGGCATGGAGACTCACGCCCACCAACAATCAACACCGCATACCACAGTGCCAGGCGTGGTAGCTCACGCCTGTAATCCCAGCACTCAGGAGACAGAGAGAGGAGGATTGCTGAGTTCGAGGCTTGCCTGGGCTACGTAGTGAGCTCAGGGCCAGCCTGAACTACAAAGCGAGACCCTGTCTCAAAAAAAAAAAAAAAAGTATATATATATATATATCATCCCAAATCTCCTTGCAATATAAAGTTGACAGAGAGCAATGTGCTTTGCCATTTAACTTAATTATAAATAAATCAAAAGTATCTCATACTCAAAATCCTTCTGAGGTATAAATTTAGACATAATTATAAACTTCCTTAATATTTTAGTTATTATTTTTAGATTGCTATTTAAATATACTAATGTTTTAGAAAATTTTAATTACTGAAAATAAAGTAACAAAGTCACAATCTGAAGTTTTGATTCAGAAAGATAATCGAAATAGCTAGAAAATAACTTATCTGTTGTCTTAAGCTCTGCTTACACTGACTTGTGGTTATATGTGGAATAAGAATAAACAGGAGAAATTATTAACAACTAAATTAAATAAAGTGTACTACATCATCATAGATGAAAGAGTTTAATAGTTTAATTTCAACTGGCATGAAGTTGAAGTGGATCAGATGTAAAAGTTACAGGGACAGTGAGGAAAGAAAGGGAAACTATTTAGTAAGTGCAAAGCATGTTAATGTTTGGAGTATTTTCTGAGTCATTTACTATTTATAGCTCATCTTGTTCGAGATTTATTTTTGTTGACAGTGCTTACCATTCTGAGCTTTGTCAAAGGCCTATGAAATCATCTCTTTATTCATGAATAGTGGGGGCCAATTAATATGTTAGACTTTCTTCAGATGCATAGAGGAAGGCAAGGATCTTAAAACAATTACTCACAGAGATCTGTAGAACTTTGAAGCCAGACAGGAGCTGTGTCCTCACCATCCTTCTGCCTGTTGAAGGCACGCTCTTGGATGGCCACCAGGTGAAAGTTTGACCCCTGAAAGGTTAAAGTGTTGAAAGGCAAAGGAAAGGATTTGAAAAACCTGGCCAAGAACATGACAATCTCTAAGATCAAAGGAATGTCCCAGGTGGTATGCACACTAACATGTTAATGAATTCTTCACCACTTCCTAGGCCTCCTGCTGTGTTTGCCAGGATTTGACTCTGTCCTTCAATGGAGCAGACTACGTGGGTTTTTTGGGAGCCGAAACTCTTGATTGAAGTGTACTCTTAGCTAATTCAAACAAAAAATATTATTTTCATAGGCTTATGCTCATAATTAAATATGATACTCTCCATAAAATAGCTAAAGATTACTGATCATCTGAAGTGTAACTGTCATTATACTGGTGCACTTTAAAAACATTAACTTGGGCCGGAGGGTTAGCTCAGTGGTTCCAGCGCCTGCCTCGCAAGCACAAGGTCCTGAGTTCAATCCCCGGTAACCACATACAATGCTGGGCATGGAGACTCATGCCCACCGGCAATCAATACCGCATACCACAGTGCTGAGCGTGGTGGCTCACACCTGTAATCCCAGCACTCGGGAGGCAGAGACAGGAGAATTGCTGAGTTCAAGGCTTGCCTGGACTACATAGTGAGCTCGGGGCCAGCCTGAACTACAAAGCGAGACCCTGTCTCAAAAAGAAAAAAAAAAAACAAAAACAAAAAAAATTAACTTATTTGTCCTTTTGTGCAATCCAGTGAGTTTAGTATTATTTTTCTCCATTTTCAGAAATGAAAATGTAGATATAGAGAGGTTGCTAACTTGTCCATAGAATTTAAATTTATGTCTGTATGACTTTGTTGATCTTTTTTTCTTTTTGAGATTGAGTTATCAAGAGCTTCCTATGTTTATCATATTTATAAATAATTGTATAGTTTAGTATTTGAGCCTTTAAAGTGCTCAAATCTACATCAACAACACCTATTGAGTATTTCACTTATAGAAGACCTATGCTGGGTGCTGAAGAGAATATACACAGTGAACTGTGGCCCTTGTTTCAAATAGTTTGAGGAGCAGCTGGACTTGCGAGCGTGGGAGAGATGTAGTGCAAGTGCAACCAGCCACGGGTGGCACTGGTATATGCGTCCCTTCCTGCAGTTCACTAATTCCCTCACTGTAACCTTCCTTACTAAAAATGCCTTGTCCTAAGGGCTTTCTATGCTAGCAGATCATTAATATTTGTAGAAGATGAAAATAATAATAATAAATGTAATAATAATGTTTTTTTCTGACTACCTTAACTTGCTTGTTGGGGTTAAAGTAGCCACTGCAATGCCTTAACAAAGGAAGTAAAAATGTTTTTGTGTAAGAATATAGGCATCTTACATAATAGGAATATACTTTGAGGTTTGGTATTTAAGAAGATAATATGTACTTACATTTCTCTAAGATATCAAAATATGCCTCTATTTATTAGGTTATTTTTCTCTAGTTTTTCTTTCACATGTCAACATGTTTATTTCAGAAGAGTTGGAAGACACAGATAACATTTACTATTTGCTTAGTCAATAATTAGCAAAGGTGCTAGAGATTTAGCTCAGTGGTTCCAGCACCTGCCTGTGACTTACCTGGTTTGATCCCCGATAACCACATAAAACAATACTGGGTTTGCAATCAGTACCACATACCACAATGCTGGGTGTGGTGGCTCACACCTGTAATCTCAGCACTCGGGAGGCAGAGGCAGGAGGATTGCTCAGTTCGATGCTAGTCTGGGCTATGTAGTGAGCTCAGGGCCAGCGTCAACTACAAAGTGAGACTCTGTCACAAAAAAAATTTTTTTTTTAATTTAAAAAGTTAGCAAGGAAAATATAGTGAAGCAGCAGAGCGGGGAGTCTGAGAAGGTCAGGTATTCACAGGAAGAAAGAGTCTACCAACACATAAAGACAGGAGGCTTGAAGAAGGCCAGTCCTGTGGATACATAATGACTGTCAGAATCAATCAAATGTGATGCTAAAGTTTACCTTCTAAAAAGCAGAGCACCTTTAAGTGGGAAAAGAATCCTATTATGGATCCTATATGGTTTTCTGCATTTACTTCAGACACATTGTGAAATGATGCTTATGAGCCCTGAAAATAGGTAAGAAAACAAAAGGTTCTAGTCCATAGAGGCAGGTTCTCTAGGGCTGCATGTGTTATGCAGCACTTACTAAATCCTTGTCACACTGTGGGCATTGTACTTATCTCTGGGAATAGAGATAAATAAGAAATAGTTCCTGCACTCAACGGATTTATTCTGTTAGGACAGAGAGAAATAAAAAGTGATTATAGGGCAGTAAGAGAAGGGAGGAAACTAATCAGTGCTGACAGTGGGTCAAGTGTTTTGCTCTAGTGCATATATTGTCTTATGTAATCATCATCTCATGTCTTTTGTCACCACTTTGTAGCTGAAGGTAGTCCTTTACCTTTATAGGACCCCCGAGGCAATAGTACAAAAGGGGTTTACCTGTCATAAGTCTGTTTAAAAGTTACAGATCAGACTAATAAAATGTTTACTCTGTTCCCTTGCCTTGACACATACACTTTCACAACAGTCTCGAAGACTGGGCTGAAATTCTGCATTCTTAAACCTTTCAGCGGTCCCTAACCTGCAATGCCCACCCTTTTCACCTCTCCGGGTCTCGTGCCCCACACTGAGCCGCCTCAGCCCAAGCCAATCTTCCTTAGTCTATGAGCAGTTTTCAATGAGGGAACAACTTGACTTCCCCAAAGATCTACAGACAGAACGTGGTAGATGCAGAATTGTGCGGCATTTTCTAGATGTTCAGAGGAGCAGTACCTCCATCAGGGCAAGGCAGCTGGTATAGGCCTCTCGTTAATGCATTCCCTGGGATGAGGGCGTGGGGAGCGTCAAGGAGATCTTCCAGGATCTTTACGCTCTTTTTTTTTTTTTTTTTTTTTTTTGAGACAGGGTCTCGCTTTGTAGTTCAGGCTGGCTCATGTAGCCCAGGCAAGCCTCGAACTCAGCAATCCTCCTGTCTCTGCCTCCCGAGTGCTGGGATTACAGGCATGAGCCACCACGCCCGGCACTGTGGTATGTGGTATGTATTGATTGCTGGTGGGCGTGAGTCTCCACGCCCAGCATTGTATGTGGTTACCCGGGATTGAACTCAGGACCTTGCACTTGCGAGGCAGGTGCCGGAACCACTGAGCTAACCCTCCGGCCCAATCTTTACACTCTTAAAGGCACAATTCAGGGCTGGGCTGGAAGTTGGGGAAAGCCTTTGTCCTGTGCTTGGAGGCTGAAGGGATGGTGATCCATTTGGGAGTATAACGTTGTCTGCGGGATGTAGAGAGAAGGAAGCTGGTGACAGTAGCTTGAAGATTAAGTTCTAGACTATGAGAACCAGAAAGAAACATAACACATTGCGGTTTCAGGATTGAGAAAACTAGAGAGAAAAATACCTCAAAGTTTTCTTACCTGAATAACAAAGGAGATAGTGAGTCCATCATAGAAACGGAGTGTCCTGAAGAAGGGTTTGGACATGGATCTTTTTAGCTTGGATTGTAGGTTAATGATGAGAATAATGGTGGAAGCAAAAAAGAAAACAAGCATGACAGAATCTTCGAGACTTGGCCCTATTTAAGGAGACAGAAGAACCAATCAGCCAAAATGAAGACAACAACAAAACTGAACGGCAGAATTTTCTGGGCTAAAGGAAGCTGATCGGCATAGAGTCCTCAGTATCCTGGAAGAGTTGAGTTGGACAAAGAACTTTCAGTTACAGACTGTGAGGCTGATAACTGCAACACAGGAAGGGAGGAGGAGCCCTGGATTTACTGACCAGAGGTTGTGCCCTAAGGGATAAAAATCAGTTTGCAAATGTTTGAGGGCTATGAGGAAGTAAAGGTAGTGAATATAGATAGTTTTTTCAAAATTAAGCTCTGCTTTGAAGGAAGGAAAGAGAGTATATGTTTCCTTGATGGAAAAGCTGAGTCTAGGAAGTCTTGATGATGATATGTGAAGATATTTACAGTATCCTCACCTGAATGTTCTTGCTTCTATGCCTCCATTTGTAGGACAGAGCAGAGCCCTTCCCTTGCCACTGTAAGATGGGCTATGTTCAGTGCATGTTTTTCTGTCTATGACAATGATCACATGAAGCCCAGAACTTCTGGTCCAGCCCTTATCAGATGATTTTCACCTCCAAACGTTCCACGGCTCTTTTATCAGAACAGCCTCCTCCATCCTTCCCCACCCCGGGCCTCCCCATTATCTCTCTTCCTGCCATCACTTTATATCTCATAGTATCTGACATGCATTCACTTAATGGGGCTCTTCTTTTTGCATTAAAAGGTCAGCTCCAGTCCTTATAATAAGGACACACAGGAGAGATTCAGTGCATACTTGTTGACTGGTGCATGTGGGTGGGGGTAATTGGTGCTGAATGATCCCGAAGTGGAGATTGGCAAACTCTTTTCTATAACCAGCCAGAAGGTAAATATTTTAAGTTTGGATGGTCACAAACAGTCTCCATTCCATATTACTTGTTTTTAATAAATAATCTTTAAAACTATAAAAGCCACTCTTAGCTCATAGGACATAAATGACCTTACTTGCCAGTGACTGTGAATATTAAGGGCGCAGGATTCAGAACATGGGGAAAGATGTTATCTCTAAAAAAGCAAAAAAAGTTTCCTCCTCTAAGACTAAGAGTGAAGAGAAAATGAAATATAAAGGACAAATGAGAGAGTTCATGTCATGCCATCAGCCTTCTCATATGAAGAGAGTGAGTGGTAAGTACTCTAACATTTTGAAAGGATAGAGCGACTAAGCAAAAAATAAACAAGAAAATTAGTAAGCCAAAGCCAGAGTGGGATAGTGTACATCTGTGCATTATGTTTTAAGACTAGGGGAAAGTGGGAAAAGGTAGGTGCTGAGAATTGTAGCTTGCACCTCTTAAGTGATCTGCACAAACTTCTGAAGCTTGTTGGCCTGGCAAGCTAGCTCAGAACAATAACTGTACTGTTTCTTTTTATAAAATTAATTGAAGAAACAACAAAGAAGTATGAACTAGCTTGTGAATGTTAATACCAGCAATCAGCATTTGTTACAGGCCCAAGGTATTTATTAATGGCTAAGCTACAGCCATTAACTCAATTTTGCTATGTAGTTTCTAGCATTATCTCTGATTTACAGATAAGGAAACTGAAGCTTAGGGAAGTTAAGAAATTTACCCAAAGGTACACAAAGCTCTTAAGTGACAAACCAGATGAAGCCAGTTAAGCCTGGCTGGCACCCACTCATGCTTCTCACTTGATTAATGAACGGATAGGACATGAAAGGAGGTTTCTAGTGGCAATTACTGTCCTTGCTCTGTCTTGTTCAGCATTTTTGTATTGCCTTAGATGAGAACACAGATAATGGACGTATCAAATTTTTCAGTAATGTGGAACTAAGAAGAATAAGGGCTACAGTAGAAGACGGGATGAAAACTTGGAATTATCTCCAATTAGACTGGTTGACCAAATAAGAAATGTGGTGAAGATAAGAATATAATCCTCCACTTAGGTTCAGTAACATCTGCTCAAATGCATGGTCTTAGCTGTAGAGTATGTAGGAGAAAAATACTTAGGTTTAGTCACCTAATTTATGGGCTGTGGTGAACTGAAGCCTGTCCAGAGAAAAATAAAATAGAGAAGTATTCAAGCCCATTTCAATTTTTTTTTTTTTTTGAGACAGGGTCTCGCTTTGTAGTTCAGGCTGGCCCTGAGCTCAGTATGTAGCCCAGGCAAGCCTCGAACTCAGCAATCCTCCTGTCTCTGCCTCCCGAGTGCTGGGATTACAGGCGTGAGCCACCACGCCCGGCTCAAACCCATTTCAAATGAGGAAAAATTAAAGAAACTCATGAAGATTTAAAGAAAAAAAACTCTATGAATATGGAGCTGGAAGAGAGCAGACTTCTCTGAAATGTTTTATATACTGCAGTTGATAAATTAGACTTTTTCTTTGTGACTTTTGAGGTCAAAACTAGTAATAAGAAGAACTAGGCGTTACAGGAAACCAGTATTTCACTCAGTATGTGAAATCCTCCCAAATTAAACCTTGTCCAAATGGTGATGATGCATGGGAATTAGTACATCCTCTATTTCTGGATGTTTTTAAAGCAGAAAGTCAACTCATTTCTTAGAACGTACTCTAGAGGACCTGCCAGCACCAAAATTTTCCTTCTGTACATGTTGGATGAATAAAGCATTTCTGTCCTATATTTAAGAAAAATAAACTCAACTTTCTCCTTTATTATGTTTGCAAGCTGATTTGGTGAACTGTTAGATACACAGTGGTATTTATTAAAGAAATTCTGTTTTGAACCTAGACTGTACATTTTCACTTAGACTGTGACATGTTTAGCATAGTAAGTTAAGCTTTGCATGTTTCTTTGAAAAGGATGTTTACTTTTACTTTTGTATAATCCTTGCCAAAGATTATAGTATTGCCTTTGTACTGTATTTCTGCCAGTATTTTTCTAACCCACATCCACTATGTAATTTTTAGTAGATTCATTAAGCATCCATAGTATTTTCTGTAAAGTGATATTTTCAAAGAAGTGCCTTGAAAACTCACTAATTCTTTTTTTTTTTTTTTTTTTTTTTTTTTTTTTTTTTTTTTTTTTTTTTTTTTTTTTTTTTTTTTTTTTTTTTTTTTTTTTTTTTTTTTTTTTTTTTTTTTTTTTTTTTTTTTTTTTTTTTTTTTTTTTTTTTTTTTTTTTTTT
>PVIC010008321.1:31671-48755 GCA_004025085.1 Thryonomys swinderianus | reverse complement strand
CGCAGCCATTCTTTGTGGAGTGATGTGGAATCTCAATGTTGTTTTCATTTGCATCTCTCGAATGACCAGAGATGTTGAGCATTTCTTCATATGTTTCTTGGCTGCTTTGATTTCTGCCTCTGAGAAGTGTCTGTTCATTTCAGTTGCCCATTTTTGAATTGGGTCTTTAAACTTGGGGAGGCTGATCTGTTTGAGTTCTGTATATATTGTTGATAATAGCCCTTTGTCTGATACACAGCTAGTAAAGATTTTTTCCTATGTTGTTGGTTGTCTTCTAGCAGTGCCAGCAACTTCTTTGGCTGTACAGAAGCTTTTCAGTAGGTTGAGATCCCATTTGTTGATTCTTTCTGCTAGTTCTTGTGCTAGAGAGGTTTTATTCATAAAGTCTCTGCCTAAGCCAATGTCTCCAAGAGTTTTACCAAGCCTGTTTACCAGATTTTCTTGAGAGTGACACTGAAAAGTGAATCAAACCACCAACTTTGATAATATGAATAATCATATATTTTTTACTTTTTTCCTACGAACTATTTTTGATATATGGATTTCAGATAATATACATATCTTGAATACTCTTGTGCCCACCCCCTCCAATAAAAGGACACATTGTTCACTAACATCCTTTACAAATTATATTTTTGAAGTAGAATTGTAAAAATTGAAAAATAATAAATTATATGTTCATTCTAAGTTATTCTTATCCTTTCAGTCTGGAGATTAGTAATAGCAGGCAACTAGTTAGTTATGGTCCATGAAACATGAACAATTAGAGAATTTTACTCCCTGCTGTGTGTCAATCATGTTTTGGACTTTACATACAAAATGCAGCTTCATCAGTTTCTATTATCTGATACACTGGGGGTGTTCAGCATGATTTAAAAGTAGAGTGATGCATCTACTATTTTGATACATGCCTAACTGAGGATTTGTTTCTATAAAACAAATGAAAAGGTTTATAAAGTTACTGTCTCTCCCAATTGCTTCACTGATGTTCATTAACTGTGTGAGTTAGGAATGTCTGATTTCCTTAGCCTCAGTTTTCTCTTCTGCACTGACTTACTAACCATACTGCATAAGAATACTATTGTGAGGATTAAATGAGATGGTCCTTTTCACAAGTGCTTCAAGGTGCTGTGTGTCCATGTTTGGTCTCTGGAAGAATTTCAGTGACTACCTTTTATTTCTTGCTTAATAATTGAGCCTTTTCTAGTTTATAATATACATGCTTTTTCCTAGTCATTTTAGGAAAAATAATTTCTGGGAAGAAATGCACAAATTTTGAGTTCTATCTAGATTCTAACAGTAGAATCTACCAATAGTCAAGCTGGAACCTACAAGTTTCTAATTTACATCACTACTCATTTCTCAGTACTGAAATTTTATGATTGGCAAAGGGAAATTAGATTGATTTTTAACTGTTTTGTATTTCTGAAAGTTTGTGATTTTTGAAGTGCAGAAATTATCATACAATTTAATTACTGGAAATGTTGGAATTAAATCTTAAATACCATAAATTTTAAGACAAAAAATTCATCTTGCTAGTTTATTTACTCCATAATCTTATTTTTTTGTAAAATGTATGTATTTGAAAATAATCTTCATGACTTAATTACCTGAGGAACTGTGATCCATAACACAAAATTATGTGAACTTACTATATATTAAAGAACAGAATAAAAGACAAATTTAAAAGCAGTGTATTTCATTCTCACAAGTGTAAATGATAAACAAGTATTTTGGTTAGCATTAAAATCTTAATTTCTTCAATACTTACTGAACATCATATTTAGGATAAAATCCGTTTAGTAAGTATACAATCTATATCTTTCTTTTTCTGATTAAAATTCCTAGGGAATTTCTAACCCTTTTTGAAGTTGTCACTCATGACATAATTATGTATAATTCCAATGAAGTTATTCAATATTCTTTGAATATTGGTTATTTGAAATATTGGTTATTTGAAATTTGATCTAATGATCACCAAAAAAAAAAAAAAGACCATGACTACTTATGGGAAAAGGAAAGTTTTTATGGAATAAGTAGAATTGTATTTTATATTGAAATGAGTGGTCAGAAGGAATCAATTGCCTGAGATTTTTAGATGACCTAATAATAATTCCATATAAATTTCTTTGGAATTATACACTGATATAAAACAGATGATTTATAATTTCTTCATGTACTCATTTGCAAAGCTAAATTGACCCAATTTCCACCTTCCCATTTAAGCAGTAAAGTGATTTGTAATGTAGCATTTTGACCCTTCTGTCACTAAGGTTATTGATATTTTGTGAAGTACTAATTGAGTTTCTTAAATGTTTAATTCACCAACTTCTTAATCTCTAAAGTGTAAATAATACATAGAGAAATTTTGAAAATTAAGTGATGTAAAAAAAAAATGATGGCAGTTGCCTGATATTTGTCACTGTACTCAGCTGTAATGGTATAAAGGCTGAGAAACTACTCAAAGCTGATGTCCGATTTAAACTCCAAGCCACCCCGAGGGACGACCTCCCAAAGCTCCTCAGCTTGATAGAGTATTCAGAAAACCGTCCTCGACTGAAAGCTCTGTGGCTTTTTATTGATAGACTCGGGAAGCACAGTTAAAGGACCAAAGGGTGTCTGTGCAGGAATTCATATAGAGGACAGAAAAAGGATAGGACGCTCTGCTAGTGACTTATTTTCCCTACATAAGTCACTGTGAAGTAGGGAAAAGCAGCTGGGGAGACCAGATGTAAGGATAATCTGTATTGGCTCCTGCTTGGCTATAGCTCCTGTGGCCCTGCTTTAATAGCTGTGCATTTTGGGGAGCTTGGACCACTGCCTTAAAGGGTCTCTTGATCTTGTAAGATCCTTGATCCTTGATCTTACATCACTCCTTCAGCAAGAGTCTTCTCAGTCTCCATTTCATGTAAGCATCATCTTTAAAAAATAATGTTTTCTCACTTGAGAAGTACAAAAACTACAAATGACCTTGACATTAATATTCATCAAGTGAATTAACTGAAACTTTGCATAATACACATTATTAACAAAATGTAGATATCTTCTCATGCTTTGATGCAACTTTCTATTACAATGTATCTTCTAAGTCCTATGTACTTCTCGAATCTGTGCATTTAAAACATACAATAACTTCTGGTGATTGAAAATTTATACTCACATTAAACAAAACTATTTGAGTTGAAATTTATGAAAAAAATTATTTATGAAAATAATAACATTTATGTGATGTTACTCTTTCAGAGCATTGTAGAAATATTCATTAAATAATTAAAACACAGTCATCATTGTAAAAGAGAACAAAATTATTGATTAAAAGTATAGGTATGAAAGATAAAGCCTTTACTATAACATAACAAGTTTTATTAGACCTTTGCAACATTTTTTCCCTGAGAAAAAATTTCACTAGCCTGAAAAATGAAAAATTATTACACATAATCTAAGTTCTGTACTTATTTAACATCTAAACAGTATAATGTGTATCTTCATATATAAATGTGTAGGGGAGTTATTTGGTTTTGACTTATAAGGAAATCATGCTTATATCTACATTGTTTACACTGATAAATCCTGACCATGATTCAGCTCTATCTTTATTATAAACACTTATTGCTTCATGCATGAATGATATGAATACAGAACTGTATTCTATATTGTCACTTTATCTTTATATGAAATAATACCAAATATTTGAATTACAGCAATGTAGGATATGAAAATGTGTAGTATATATCAGTAGCTGAGGTGTGACTGAATAGAAAAATAGAATTGGTTATTTGAAATTTGACCTAATGATCACAAAAAAAAAAAAAGACCATGACTACAGATTCAGTTTAAATAATGTTGCTCAGCTGGAATAATGTTATTTTAATTTTATCAGTATTTCCAAGGTCAATAATAATCAGAACTGTATGAGTATTAGAAATGATCACTGGATACTCTAATTATTATATATCTTCTCTTTAAAAGAGTTTCAATGACTGTCACATGGTCACTGCTTAGAATACAGGTCAAGATAGATGCATATTTTGTTTTCTTCAGCTATTATTTCAAAGCAGCAACCTGTTGATTGATACCCATGTAATCTACTGATTACATAATAGAATTATTTACTAATTTGAGTTTATGTGAACAAACAATGTTGAAAATAAGTAAGCTAGAAATGTAATAACAAAATCATCAAGGCATGATACTACTCTATCTAATGAACTTCTGTTACATGAAAGGATTTTAAAAGCCTTCTAGTTTACATTATATTTGTAAATTATCTTATTTTATATTAGAGAAGTGATAAAATTAGATATGTTGTATAGATGATTATATATTTACAATTTTTTTTTCTTGAACAACACACACCTGCACTCTTTTTCCTTTTGCAATAGTCCCATAAACTGAGGGAAGAGAATTCTTAGTTAATTTTAAATATTGGAGGTATTATAACAATAGGGATTAGTGATTTTATAAAAATAGGAAAAAAATAAAGTTAAATTTAGAATGTTATTCAATTGTTTTAATTTAATGTAATTAGGACATGTTTAAAAAGAAACAATTCAGGGGCCTGGGATTTAGCTCAGTGGTTCCGGCGCCTGCCTCGCAAGCTCAAGGTCCTGAGTTTGATCCAGGTAACTTCATATAATGCTGGGTGTGGTGACTCACACCCATCAGCAATCAATACCACATACCACAGTGCCGGGCGTGGTGGCTCACACCTGTAATCCCAGCACCCGGGAGGCAGAGACAGGAGGATTGCTGAGTTCGAGGCTTGTCTGGGCTACATAGTGAGCTCAGGACCAGCCTGAACTACAAAGCGAGACAGTCTCAAAAAAAAAAAAATAAATAAAACAAAAAACAAACAAAACAACAACAAAAAAATTCAGTTCTTAAACACTTAGGTAACTTTTAGATTGTCCTTGATACATCTGAAACATGATAATGTACAAATACGGTTATAATGTCATTTATCAACATTACCCTACAGTTTGTAAGGTTACATTCTTAAAATGTCTCTTCCTATCTAGAGAGTATGCTATAGAAATTCTATTAAATAAATAGGCTACTTAAAAGATGATATATTTGTTACAGATATAGCCACCTTTTATTATCCGGAGGAAAGTTAGAAAATGAAGTCCACAGATAATCCTTCAATCTGATTTTCACATTCGATCTGATCCTCTGCTAAATCCTTCAGCAGGGCCGATCATGCAGACACGGTGGCGACAGTGAATAAACTTCTTTCTCCTTCACTCTGGAGTGCAGTGAGGCAGAGGAGAAAAGGGGGCGTCTGTGAGGGGCTGTGAGAGCAAAGTTAACAAGACCTCTTCATCATCTAGACAGACGTGTAGACCAGGAACCCTTAATGGCTGCCTCTTGCATTGTCAGACACTCGTAGCTTGTTCTCAGAACCAAATTCACTTTGATAGTACAAATTTAAGGCCAGATTTGGAGGGGGGGCGGTCTGAAGTATTGCTACAATTTGTACTTAACTCCATTTCACAGTTGGAAAAGCAGCCAAAGGTAATGGGACAATTCAGAGAGAATGATATTTGCCTTCTTGCTGTGACATTTAGAGCTGTGATTTATGGACAAATACTTTAACTCCCTTGAACCTCAATTTCCTCAATACTTAAAATAAGTTTCTTATATATGTGTATAAATTTTTGCTTTTACTAGCACCTATTTAATTGTCTTATGCCTTAGACATAATAAGGGATCAGTGAAAGTATAAATTATTCTCTAAAAATAATTTAGAATGCGTTGAATCTTCTCATTAGTTATTGTTTAATGATGAAAGTACCTAAAATAGCTCAATTCTTAAGTATATGCTCTAGTGATTTAAAAGAAAAATTGTTAAATGTATGTTTGTGAGATTATCCTTGTGTGTATTTTTCCACTGAAAATACCTTGAAAACATACTTGCCTGTTGCATTAGGTATAGAATCTACAAAACAGGTCCATCGAAGAATGGGAAAATTATGCTAACTTTAGGATCTTAAATTCACACGTCAAAAGCCATTTAAACTTAGTTAAATGAGTCTTGCAGCCTAACCTTTGGTACTGTGAAAGGTGGGGCAATCTCCCGACCAAGAACGACCATTTCACATCATTAATGATATACAATTCATGATTTGCAACTCATTTTTCCTGCAGCTCACTGTAAGACTTTTGTCTTCTTGAAGAGAAAACCTGTGGAGCAGTGAGAGGAAGGTGGGGCCAGAGACAGGAAGGTGTAAACTGGTACAAGAGGAAAGAGTAGGTAAAGGACGGGGAGTAACAGAATCAGAAGAAAGGGGCAGAGTTTAGCGGCGACGATGAGAAAAGTGAAATGACTAACTTGCTTAAGAACCTGCAGTTTCTCTTTGCTTTATAAAAAGACTTTTACAAAAAACAATAATCTTCACTTTACAGTACCTTCCAGCCAGAGAAGCTGTAAAGGAATGGGTGATAGCGATGATTTTATGGCTACCAGTAACAAGCACTCTTCTATTTGACCCTATCAAAATTTTAGAAGCACATGTTGTAGAGACTAAAATAAGCTTTAACGACAAACTGAAACAGTGTAGGGGAGACAGTACAGTAAGATTGGGGGAAAATTTTATTTGCCACAGATGTCCTGTTCTTAAAGCACTATCAACACATGCACAATCATGTGTAATTTGATGAGATATGTTCTAAAAATTGCATTGGTAGGTGATTTTGTTGGTATTCAAATATGATAGAGTACATACGTCTTTAGAATAATAAAATGATACCACATCAGTAAGTAGTCTACTGTTATGGGACCATGATTATATGTGCAGTCCATCGTCCAAACCTCAGTATGGGCTGGAGGAAAATAAAAGGAACATAAACACTGATTTTGCTCAAAACATTCTGGTTACCTGGTACATGATTATGAAAATGTGTTCTTCACTTAGGGCCAGAGCACACATATAATTTAGGGGGTTTGATGTACTGGACATTTCAAACACAAAATCAATCTCTCATAATCCTATACCTCACAGGCATGGCAGCATCCCTGATATTCCTACTTTGAAAGTTTCTTTGAGTTACAACATGGCCTTCAGAAAAATCTTTGTTAAATCAAAGTAAATGATTTGGGAGGTTTAACAACCCCGTGTCATATCAGCTTGAATTATATAATTAGCTGTCAAAAGATCCCCTAGAGAAAGAATCTTAGGTTAAGCACATTTAATTGAGTAGAAGAATGAATAGGGACAGAAAGACTTTCTGTGTCACGGGTAGTTTAAGAACCACGGTAAAAGTACCTAGAGAGCAGGGGCCACAGAATGACTTTGGATAGCTGTTGAACAAAAACCCACCAGAAAGAAAGGTTTGCAGGAAACAGTTCAAAGTCCACCAAGAGAAAAATAATTCTACTTTCTGATTTCACCTAGTTTGACTCTGGCCTTGATGAAATTTATTTATTTATAACCTTCTTGTAACAGCAGAGTATGGAAAGTGGCACGGTGAGGAAAGAAATGAATAGTCATAGATCAGTGGGGAAAAATATATTTTCCATTGGTCTCCTGTATATTTCCTAAAGATAATTAGATTCCAATTCCTCAGGACAAAAACAAAAAGAGAAGAATTCTCAGTTTTCTTGAACATTTTTTCCACATACATTTTTGCAATCTTAAAGTGAAAATTGGCGTTCTTTCTAAAAAATATTTCCAAATTTCTGGTACCTTCTCTCCTCATCAAACTAATCATAGCTAAAAATCTTGAACAAAAATATAAAACAAATAATACTCTGAGTCATATCAGTAAGGAACTTCAAAACCTGAAGAATAACTTTAGTTTTCTAAATATAACTTAGCTTTGTTACCTAAGTTTTGTTTTTTGTCTTCCTTTGTACTACAGACTAGGCACAGATCAAGCCAGACACCCCCAAATGCTAATAGTTGCAGACAAATAGACACATGCACATGCACATACACGAACACATGCACACTCACAGGCAAATAAACCCAGAGAAACAGTGTGGAAACCCAGACTTTCAACACCACTAGTGGGCGGCATGGAATCCATCTTCATTTCCACAAACTCCATCAACTGAGGCCAAATGTAGTCAGGACTTCCACACCCATGTGACAGTTCTATGTGAGACTATGACAGAAGAATCTGCTGGACATGAGATTTTAAATATGACCCTCAATAAATTCCCCAATCCAATTTTTGAAACAAATGAAAATGGATACACAACCTGGGACAACCTGTGGGATACAGGCAAATCAGTAGGAAGTGGGATTTATATAGCCAAAAACAAAACAGAAACTAAAACAAAGAACTAGAAAAAGCAAGAACAAACCAAACCTATAATTAGAAAGCAGCCAAGAAGCATATGAAGAAATAGTCAACATCACTGACCATTTGAAAGATGCAGATGAAAACAACACTGAGATTTCATCTAACTCCACAAAGAATGGCTGCTATTGCAAAATCACCAGCAATAAATGCTGGCAAGGCTGGGGGAGAAAGGAATCCTTCTCCACTGCTGGTGGGATTGTAGACTTGTGCAACCATTGTGGAGATCAGTGTGCAGATTCCTCAGAAAACTAAGGTAAGAGGTCCCATTTGACCCTGCTATTCCCCTGCTAGGGATATACCTAAAGGAATTAAAAGAATCATTTAATAAAGACATATGTGCTCCCATGTTCATAGCAGCTCAGTTTGTGATACCCCAATCTTGGAAACAACCTAGATGCCCATCAACTGGAGACTGATAAGGAAGATGTGTTTTTTTTTTAAAACAATGGAGTATTATTCTGCAGTAAAGAATGATGTTTCAACAAGATCGATCCATTTAGGTGCAAATGGAGACACCTGGAGGATATACTAATAAGTGAAATCAATAGATCACAGATAGACAATTTGCGGATCTTCTCTTTGGCATGAACACCTGTAGATGCAAATGAGTTCTAGAAAGTAGGACAGCTTTTATAGAATGGAATATTTCTATAGGAAACTTGGTGTGGGAATGTGATGAGGGGAAGGAATAAATATGATAAAGAAAATAAAAGAGCACGTATAAAGGGGGGAGGAGGGGTGGGTGGGTAGGGATATGGGTAAAAATGAGAATTAACTTGTGTCATATTCTGGTACAAATTTCCCAATGTTATATGTGATTTTGAGATGTATATAAATTGTACCAATAAAGAATTCAATTTAAAAAATCAAAAAAAAGAATGCTGTTTAATTAATCTATGTGCAAATGGACACACCTTGAGGACACACTAATAAATGAAATAAATACATCCCAGATATGTAAATATGTATCTTTTCTCTGGTATGAGAACCTGTAGATTTAAATGAGTTCTAGAAGGTATGATTATGTGAAATAGGAAATACTCAAAGGGAATGTGGTAGAGGAAAATAATGAGGGGGAAAGAATACATATGATTTGAAAAGAAAAAGAAAGTATATATATATATATATATATATATATATATATATATATATATATATATATATGGGGTGGAGATTGTGGGTGGGTAAGGATCTGGGTAAAAATGAGAATTAATTCATGTCATATACTGGTACAAATTCCTCAATGTTTAGTGTGATTGTGAGCTGTATATAAAATGTGCCGATAAAGAATTCAATAAAAAAAGATGTAGGCTGAATTTTGAAAATATATTTCTTAAGAAAAGAACATTGTTCTATTCTAATGTTACTTTTATCAAGAATAGGTAGTAACTCTAGAAATGCTCTCTTTATATCAGATTAGATGATTAATTTTTCTTTTTAAAATAAAATTTTAAAAAGAAATGAAAAGTGAAATCTATAAAATAATAAAACTATAATGTCGATGTCAATATTTTTGTTTCTGAAGTGCCCATATTTAGAAGCATAGTTATATTTTGATATCCAAAACTTGTAGATATTTTCTGAAACAGTAATCTCCTAACCAGAAGTTAGATAATATTGGACTTATTAAGAAAATTATTAGGTAAATCATACATTAGTATTATAAATAAACACATTGCTCAACATCTAATATTCAAGTAGATTTCCCTATTACTTTGAATATATTTATAGTTATAAGGTATGCTTGAAATCTACATTGAAAAGAAAGTTAAAAAGATTAATTATTCTATCAGGACTGAACAACAGTCACAATGTCTACACTCAGCATCGATCATGTTTTCTATTAGTTAGCCTTTCAGAGTGACTTTCTTTAAGATTTATATTCTGCCTCTGTGCAATCATAATCATCAAAGAGAGTGTAATGAGACATCATCAATTTAATTTAAATTTTCAAAAATGCCAAGTTGATTGATCTTTTAAAGTGCCACAGGGATCTTGAAGGTAAACATGCTTTTCAGCGTTATTAGCTTCCACGGAACAGTGGATCCTGTGAGAATATTATGAACACTGAATGAATCCTACATAAAATGTTATATGCCAGGGCACTAAACTATAATATATGAGAGGCAATTTAATAATTTTAAAATCATCTTTAAACTGTGTTTAAATTATGTGGTTAAAATATTTTATATATTTTCACACAATAAAAGGACAGCTTAGGAGGCCTCAGTTATGTAATATACAGTTTAAAGCTGCTTGTTAGTATATTGTTAGTATATTGAATAAATGTGATAAAATGTCAAATAGTTGGTCAAGCTGTTACTTAATAATAAAGATATTGAGAAGTCATATCAGCACCATAATTAAACCTATTTTTCATAGTTTGGGAGTCCCTAACCTTCCTTATTCATGATTTTTATTAGTACCTGTTTGCACATTTTGTACATGATACAAAATATGTTTTTACTATGCAGATAAATCTCATATTGACTTCTACAAAGAAAATTGTCAATTTGCTTCATTAAAAACGAACTGAATCTATGAGAATTTGGAATTTTATTTTCAATATGAATGTTTCAAGTATCAACATAGGAAATTTTAAGTACATAATTTAGTTATAGAGTCACTCTTTTCTCAAAAATCCACTTGTTACCTACCCAAAAATCCACAAAGTCATGTTTACTAGAAAAAAAAAATAACTTGGGTCTCAAAAGTTTCTTTTTCAGAGATGGAATTTTAACAAATATTTCATTAGAGGATGTAAGAATTCTAAACCTCATCTTCTCAGAAAGTTTAGATTTAAAAGGTGCAATTAAGCTTGTTTACTGGCTCTTAGAAATAAATTTATTTATGTCCCTATGTCTTACTTACTCCAACTAGGCCCTACCTATTAATTCCTTGTTCAGATATGAGCTAATCAACGGGTTGACAATGCTCTCATTATCCTGTCTCCAAGGGTCTATACATCCCATCAAATGACAATTATCTGGCACACCAACTATGATGGCTCAGATGTAAATTTTCTTTCAGAATCACCATGTTTTCAGAGATGAATTTTTTGCAAGGTAAATGGATCATGAGACTCTGTATTCATCAGTGGATTCATCCATTCATGAGATTAATAGCTGAGTTTGTAGTGAAAAGGTGGGATTGGTTAGAAGTGGATAATTGGAAGTGGGATCTGAACAATGCATCTCTTTCCCTCATTTCTGCCTTCTCCAAGTGAGAAGCTTTGTTTTTGTTTTTTGTTTTTTTTGTGGGGAATTTTTTGGCCAACCCCTTCACCCATGCCTGCCATTTGCCTTAGAGACAACTGGCCATAAATCAAAATAAACCTCTTCTCTATTAAATGATAGTGTTGAGTATTTTACTTACCCTAGTGCCAAAAACATGACTAAGACTGGTATTTTAGAAGCAATGTCATTGTTATGACAAAGCCTCTGAAACTGGTTCATGGTAGCAGTTGAGAAATTCTTGGTGATGCTGACTAGAGAAACTCAAGAATAGTGTATGCCAAAATTGAGGGCAGGTTTTCATCAAATCTCAGAAGATCAGAATGCTGATTTAGGGGAAAAAAAACAGAAAGTAAATGTCCATGACTCAATTCCTTCATTTTCAAATGGAAATGTTTACTCTGTGTCACTGTAGGTTGAATTATGTAATTTTCCTTTTGATTTTTATTGGAGGGTCACACCTAAGGGTTTGCCTTGAGTTTTAGAGATGACTTTGAACCTAGACTGTTCTGTAATTCTGTAAGTATTAAAGATGATGACTGTTGGACATAAGCTAAACAAATTCCACATAAAGAGATGGACATGAGTCTTTGGTTAGAGGTGAAGAATGTTATAATTTAATTTTACAACATTGTTCACAAGCCTGAAGTGTTGAGAGGTGGTGTATACAATAGGTAATTGAATTATTGAGACAGTATGCTCATCTGAAGATAGATCCACTAATGTTTTTGTAACTAAGTATGCATTTGACAGGTAGAGTTTTGGGAGAGGAAATAATGGGGTGTGTGTCTTGGAAGCCTACAACTTTCTTCTCTCTGTCCTTCCTGGTTTCCATAATATGAATAGCTTTCTTCCACCATGCCTTTTGTGTCTTCAAAATAGCTGGTTATGGGCTGAAACTATTGTCTGAACCAATATAAGCTTCTCTTTCTAGTTGTCAGTGTTGGGTATTTCATCTTAGGAATCAGAGTATTACTAAGACATTCAGTGGAAGTCTTGCTGAAAATATGCCATGATAAAATGTTACTTGGAGGATTGTGAAAGATGTTATACCTGGCCAGATAACAAAGAGGGAGCATTTTAGCAAAAAACAATTGTATAGCAGAATTTTTTGGTTAAAACTAAATATTACAAGGAAATACACATTTGAGAGAAAGTTCAGCTGCCTAGCTAAAACTTGTGCAAACTAATGATCTTTGTTAAAATTTGAAAATGTTAAGTTACACCTGTTGATAAGTTATAAAAATGTCTCTGTCACATGAGTATATCATTTAAAAACCTGAATATATTTTCATTTATATATGTTCAAAAGCATTTGATAGACATTTAAATTTATTTTGTCTTATGCATTATTATAAAAATGTTAATATAAAGTTAGTTTGATTTCACTGACTTCCAAAGAGCTAAGGGCTAAATAGAGATATAAAGAAACATAAATATTCATCATTAGTGCCATTATGTTTTTAATATTTCTAATTCTGATCTTAATTCTAAACCTAACACTAATTCTCACCATACCCCATGACCAAACCCAAAGAATTATGCAAGCACCAGTGATATAGGAGTATACTTATCCATTATGGCTTATGTATAGTTGTCTCCACAAAGCCTCCTGGAGTCATAAGTGGGTCTTTTTCAGATGTGACTGAATCTAGAGTGTGTGACTGATTCATGGTACAATGAAAGCATTAAGGGTGGGTAGGAGTGAATTATTGCACTGATTGGATTGGTGTCACTGCAATGCCAGTAGCCTGGGCACAATGTAAGGGGCAGAAAGAGATTTTTCTTATCACTTTCTTGTTTAGCTGTCTTCTGTTTTCTGTCCACCATATGATGCCCCTCTGCCATGCCACCCTGTCTTAGAGCCAGCTATGAACTGAAACTTCTACAAAGTATAAGCCAAATAAACACTTCCTGTTTAACTTTAGGTGTTGTGTATTTTGTCTCAACAATGAGAAAATAGTAACTCAGATATTATCTAAAAAAAGAAGGTTGTATAGAAGACGAGACAACCAGTATCCTATTTGAACTTAAAGACTCCTACAGAAAAGACACAACTCCCTTGTTATTAACCTAACCCACTTATGGTCAAACAAATTATATTCAGCATTATTTTCTGGAAATAGTGTATCACTATATAGTGCAGGCTGGTCATTAATTCACTATATAGCTCAAACTGGCCTTAAACTCACAGTGAACCTCTTGTCTCATCCTGAAAGCCTTGTGTCATCCTTCCAAATGTTAGGATTAGAAGCATGTACCCCCATACTGGGTGATTTTTCCTGTAACCTTAGATTCACAGAAAAATTATAAAGGCAGTATAGAGTTCTCATAAAATTTTTATGAGTTTTTCCCTTATTAACATAGCAGGATGGCAGATTTGTTACAGTGAATGACTCAACATTAATGTATTTTTATTAACTAAAGTCCATAATTCAAATTTTCTTAGTTTTACTTAATGTTCTTTTTCTGTTCCCACTATGCTATTACTCTGTGTGTTTTCCACTCTTTTGCATACTGTCCTCCTTGGAAGGAGGTCACTGCATAGTCTTCCACTAGAGATATGTGTTATGATCTTTCTTCCCGAAGGAAGGATTTATCCTCATGAGAAATTCATCTTTTTAACTCTATATACTTACAAAATTATTTGTTTGTATAGTCACAGTGTCATACATAACTTTATGGGAAATCTTGATAGTTGGTTTCTGTTTCTCAATTAATTTACCACATACTTAACTTTTTGTTGTTGTTGATTTTTAGAACATTCTTACTTTCTCAAATTGCTTACAAGACTTTCTAAATTCCTTTTGTATGTTCAGCAATCCAAGAATAAGCCTTTTCCCTCAGAAACACTGACTTCTCTTATTGTAGAACACTATTTTAACCAAAAACTGGGCCCTAGATG
Organism: Thryonomys swinderianus; assembly: GCA_004025085.1. Taxonomy (NCBI): domain Eukaryota; kingdom Metazoa; phylum Chordata; class Mammalia; order Rodentia; family Thryonomyidae; genus Thryonomys; species Thryonomys swinderianus. The sequence goes on along the minus strand of PVIC010008321.1, from coordinate 34,310 downwards.
TACTGTTTAGTCTGAGATGATTTTATTCAGATGCCCCCTTAGTCGGCAGTGCAGGGAAATATATATATTTATATGTCATGTGGTCTGATATATACATTCCAATAGGTATTTATTATACATATTTTTCTTATTTAATATAAATATTAATCAGTTAAATAAAAACCTTAGGATCATCTATTTGTTCATTTGACTTTTCAGTAGTTTATTCTTAATTTTTCTACTCATGGAAATGACATTTGTCAGATGGTATAAGAAAATGGAAAAATTGACAAATGTAAATAAACAAAATGAGAGTTTCGTTCTTTAATTAAACTTAGACTGTATTTTCCTTAAAATGTCAGTTTTAGATTACCAAACTCAGAAAATCAAAATGAATCACACCTGTAGAAATATTCCTGTTTTTAAGTCTACATGTTCACAGTTTGACAGTTGTTTATATTTGAGGTTAATGTCAGCGGTGTCTACAAAGTTAAGTATTTCAATGAGATAATCTTCCCAGATAGCATGAGGGTAAGATCCAGCATGCTGAGTGCTCACAACAGAACCCTGGGCCCTTTAAATGAAGATAATTGATTTATGTATAACGCAAGCTGATTAGACAATTATAGGTGATCACAGCGCTTTTCATGGAGAGAGGAACCAACTTCATGCTGGTTTGCCTTGTTTGGCATTTGGAAACTACTGTGTGTTTCTGTTGAAAGTGATGACTAAAGATTTTAATTCCTTTTAAGGAGAGCTAACAAGTCTGCCTTTTCTTTACAATTTATTTTATTTAATAAATCAAATTGCTTGGATTTGAGAATATGCATAGTAAAGAAATAGTCAAGAAAAAAATAATATGTGGTTCATCCTTGATATGGACACTTGAGTTTTCCACTTTTTAATGTTCTGCAAGAGAAGGTATATCTATGTCTTGAAATTCAAAAGTAAAAAAAAAATGCTTGAATAATCATCTTTTTTCCAAATACTATATTTCTGTTTAATATTTTAAAGAAGAATATTATGGGAAGTGATCATTCCAAAAAAGCCAAGTTTTTAGTTGTTCAAGTTGGTGATTGATGCAATATTTTATATTTGATGTTTTAGTTTTTCCATTAATAAATTGTTTTAATATATTTTCATGGCAAATATAAATTTTTAAGTTTCCCATGGAGAGTTAGTTAATTATTAAAAGTTCAGAAAGGGGTACATCTTAAATATCTTGGAGACATGGCAGTTATTTTGATGGTAAACCCTTAGTTCTCTGAGCTCTAGAAGATGTATAAAATTATCTTTCTTAAAGTACATTATAGCCACTCTTGAATTCTACTTCTTGTTTAACTAGATTATCTGTTCTTCAGATATATCCTATCTTCTTAATCAATTACTTTACACAGAATTTTATACTGAGTGATAAACTTGAAAACTACGAATCCTTCCTTACTTTCTTGAGACCCTCCTGGGCAATGTTTTATATTAAACTTGAACCATAACAATAAATTTCTTTTTCTCAATTGTCTAGGCTGTTTGGTTTTGCAAACCTTGATTTAAATATCACTCAACTTCAAGTAATCTGTTGAACTAGACATCCAGGAGAGTATCCAGTGGCATAACCCAAAACTCCAAGTAGGCTGTCACCCCTGATTGGCTTTTGTGTGTTTTGTAGATGAAAATATGCTCTAAGTTGCATTAAGGAAGTGTTTGATTTTTGGAAGTGTTTGATTTGATTTTTGGAAGTGTTTCATTTTCTTTCTGTTTGTACAGAAGCTTACAGCCAAATATCTTCATTCTGAGAGAAGTTCTGAAACTGTTAGGACTTTGGTAATTCTTAGACATGGCCTAAATGCCTTTTTCAGGAAGGCATGTGGATAAATGAATGTTTGGGGTCCCAGGATGGAACGATGTGGCTTGTATCTAGATACAGTGTTATCTCAACTCACAAACTTAATTCTTTCCATGATTCTGGATCCCACAATTATGGCTACAAGCAAATCGCAGCCATGTTCCAGAACTGGGGAGGGCATAGTGAGACTAGAATCATGGTTAATAATTTTTCATGTCTGAAAATTTGGGGGATGACTCAAAAACTGTTTATATTCTGGACAAAAGAAATTATGATAAATAAAAACTCAAAAATATCATAATCTATAATTCCAGACCATCATAAAGAAATAAGATAAATTTAACATAAAACAAAATAAATAGCTCATTGCCTAACAAAATGAAAACTTAGTTAAGTAACTCTACATCTATGAAGGAAAAAATATATATTATGCTGGGACCTATGAGGGAACACAATGTGTTACTTGGAGACCTGCAGTGTTCACCATGAAAAGTTGTCGTTTGTTTGAAACCTTACAGTCTACTTAGATGAGGTAATATGACTAACTCAAGGTCAGTTTGAAGTAACAATTCAGATGCCAAAAACTGAAATGGCACCTGTTAACCAGAAAATCATTCAGGAGCAAAGAGTGAGGCAAGATCTTTTGAATAAAATACTACACGAACCTTGAACTAATTTAGTAGGACTAGTGGCAATATTAGGCTTGCAAAAGATATGATTATGTCATAATTTATTTTTCAACTGACTTGAATTATACAAAAGAGAGTTTGAGATATGTAGGGGTTTGCCAGAGTCTATGCATTATAGCAGAGATATG
>PVIC010008321.1:8106-31571 GCA_004025085.1 Thryonomys swinderianus | reverse complement strand
AACTACTTGAATAAGTCTTACTTCCTATGGACATATGTACTTTCCTTGTTTCTTAATCCACCCAAGTAATCCATAGTCTGTTCTCTAAACCAAGCCAAAGCTCATTTGTGAGCAGCAGTATGCAGTTATTTTCTTTTGCTGCTCATATCTGCTCCTGAGATGTTTCTCTGTTTCCCAGCCACAGAAAATGAGCACTGTGTGTCCTTGGGTTATTTACCCACCATTTCTGCCAGGTAGTTCTCGCCCTTCACCAGGGTAGGTGAGAACCTGACTCTTGGTGGCAGGTTGCTTTAAACATTCCCATCACAGACTAGTTCCATTGGCCATTTACCCTTGTCCTCAATATCACCCACTGGTTCAGAAAATGAGGGTTCCAGGCCCAGGTCCTAGTGCTGAGTAAACACATGATTTTCTACAACAACTCCCTTCCTTTTTGACACAATGTTACCTAACTGATTTGGAACTTTATTCTTTTTTGTTCTATAAAGAAAGAAACAAACAACCACATTTTGTCTCTAGCTCACAAACGTGTTCGTTTTTCCCATCCTCCTCAACCCAAAATTTTCTTTTAAAGTAAACACAGAACCGATGTAGAGAAAGAATGAGGAATTTACTTGTGCTTTTCTTTGTAGTTTCATTCCTTCTCACCACCTTGTAGACAGGTTAAGTACACTCCAGATTCAACTCTAGTATTGTTTTCTTCTCTTCTATACAATGCACTTCTCTGACCACCAAATGTTCCTTCTTCCCTTTCCTTCATGTCTGGCCAGGACAGTCCCGCAGTACATATCACTCCACCAGGCAGTTTTGGGGTAAATATGATGTCACAGCAGGAACAATAATAAATTCTAAATATATCCACACCCTCACCCCAGGAATTTGTAAATATGTTCTCTTACATGGCAGAAAGACTTCATAGGGGTTAGTGAGGTCATGGACTTCACTATAGGGAAATCTCTCTGAACTGTAACTCTAGACCCAGGGTAAGAGTAGACATCTTTGAACGGGAAGGAATTTTCCCAGCTGGAGTCAGAGACACGGACAAAAAGACGAACAGTGAAATGATTAAGGAGTAGGATTAAAGAGGAAGCTTTGAAGATGACAAGTGCACGCTGTGGGAGAGAGTGGGAGCCGCCTCCCGTAGTTGGAAAGTATCGTGGGTGGACGTGGAACGGCTCCTGTCTCAGCGAAGTCACATCAGAAGTGACCAAGCTCAGAGTCTTTCCAACAAGGGCAGCAGAACCTGTGCGACCGGAAATCAGCCTGGCTTCTCAGCGTCATTCCGCAGCATTCATCCTTGACCTCTCTCCGTCCTAGTCACGGCGTCTTGGTTTCAGTCAGCAACGACTACTTGGAGCCTTTGTACAAGCTACTTCTTTTTTTTTTTTTTAATTATCTTTATTAGTACATTGTATATACACATCATATCATGATCACACTCGATATTGGGAATTTGTGCAAGTCTATGATACGTTTTTAGTCAGGAGTACCTTCAAATGATGATATCTAATGTGTTCTTCAAGTCTCAGATTTTCTTTCCTTGTCGAGATTGTTCTAGACCACTCAATTTTACTTAAATCTTTGTTACGCTTTCTTTTTCAGGATCCTGTGCATATGTTCTTGTGTTTGTGGGATTATTTAACACCTAACTCCCCCTGCAGCCGTAGTTCACTGTGGGTGAGGACCATACTCCCTCTGGCTCACAAAGATTGGTGCAAGACAGTTTTGCTGTCAGTATTCATGCATGATGCTAAAATACAACATTTTGTATCTGCCATTGGTAATTTTGAGGACAAGAGTATAGGCTGGTTTTATAAAATTTTAAGACTCCATCCATGTTCAGAAGTTAGGTGTAAATCAGGCGTGGTGGCCCATGTGTACAATCCCAGCACTGTAGGAGGCTGAGGCAAAAGAATTGCAAGTTCCAGCCTGAGTTTCAATTTAACAACTTAGAGCAATATTATATTGAAACCTAAAGGGCTAAAACATTAGGTAATTTCAAAGGTCCTGGCTTCAAACTCTAATTATGCACAAGAAAAATAAAAAAGTATGTGAGTGAGTATGTGTAGTGCATGATAAACCCTACACAGACACAGTGATTATTTGGTGAAAGCAGATTCTTAATTCAACAATCTTAATTTGCATGTGTACACAAATTTTTTAATATATTAAGATGGAATTTGACATGTAAGTTTTCTTTACATGTCCATGATACTAAGTGGAAATTTGGATTGTATTTTATAAATAAATGCATGATTTTAATGAGTCCTTATTAAATCACTATTATATTTTGTATCTATAATCTTCACACATGCTTGAAGTTACAAAAATATTTCTTTCTCTGCTTCAAATATACATTCTGATTCTTAAAATCCTACCAAAACTTTTTTATATGTAAATTTCTGGAAATTTACAAGTGTGAATTTTATGTGATTTTGCCACTTATCCTCCCCCCACGGTTCCTTGGTTGATTTTTCAATGCTTATCTATATATAACATGATGTCAGTATTGGTTCCATCCATTCTGAATACACTCGGGCTTCAGACTGCACTGTTTACAACACTAACAATACATGTACATCTTCTTACATTCAACGGCTTGTATGGAGAATTCCAAACTACCCTAGCAATCTCATAATTATGGTGGAACCCCCTTAGTTTTCTTAAGACACATTATAAAACTGTGTGAAAGTATATTCTATTCCTTTTTAAATTGATTGTATTGGTACATTTTTATATACATCCTATTCATAATTGACATTGAGAATTTGTACCAGTACATGACACAACTTAATTCTAATTTTTCCTATTCCCCTGACCACCCTATAACACCCTCTCACCCCTATATACATAAGCTTTGTTTCCTTTTTTACCATCAAATGTTTTATTTACCTTCTTTATGTATCCTTATCCCCTTTTACCCTTTGAATACTTTGTATTTCACAATATCTATTCTACATTTTAGAACTCATTTATGTCTTCAGTTTCTCATATCAGAGAAAAGATATGGTATTTACACATCTGTGGCCTATTTAACTTATGAGTATGCCCTCAAGGTATGCACATTTGAGTATAAATGACTAAAATTTATTACTTTATGGCTGAGTAATATTCTATTTTATTTTAAAAACCACATTTTTTTTTTTTTTGAGACAGGGTCTTGCTTTGTAGTTCAGGCTGGCCCTGAGCTGACTATGGAGCCCAGGCAAGCCTCCATCTCAGCAGTCCTCTTGTCTCTGCCTCCCGAGTGCTGGGATTACAGGCGTGAGCCACCAAGACTGGCACTGTGGTATGTGGTATTGATTGCTGGTGTGGGTGAGTCTCCACGCCCAGCACTGTATGTGGTTACTGGGGATCGAACTGAGGACCTTGCGCTTGCGAGGCTGGCGCTGGAACCACTGAGCTAACCCTCCAGCCCAACCCACATCTTCTTTATCCAGCCACCAGTTGATGGACATTTGTGTTGTTTCCAAGATTTAGCTATCACAGACTGAGCTGCTATAAATATGTGTACACATGTTTCAAACATATCAAAAGGAAACAACTAGTGAATCTATAGGAGTCAGTGCATTCAGTTCAATGAGTGTACAATAAAAATATTTCATTAAACCTTATAATAATTTGATGTTTTGTTATTAATTAGCAACCTAGTAATGTTGCTTTTTTCATTATGCTATCTCATAAAAACAATAAAACAACAGTAATTTATTAATTTTAGCCACTATTCAGAACATTTTCCATTTTAATATCTGACAGAGCACTAGCAGAGAGAGTTTCCTTTTCATTTTACAAGTGGGAAAATAGGTATGATGTGCAGGTAATTGGGTGTTTTAATTTTTGAGTTTAATCTCAAAACCTCAGTTTTGTTTCTTCTCCATGTAAAATGATCTGCTAGGCTGATCATTGCTCAGTATTTTAAATCCCAGTTTACATGTATTTTTCCCAACCTATTCGCTGATGTTATTTTATTAAATTATTCATTGCAATGTCTTTGCAGTTATTTGAATTTTATTTGCCAGACAACAAATAAATCAAAATGCTACATATTCGAATCCTTTGGGATTACTTGTGAATAGCAGAGTCTGTGATAACCATTAGCTATTGTGTGTATGATATTTCTTAAAGTGCATCTGTATTCAAAATCCTATACTAATGGAATGGCTCCATTCGTGAAGTGCATAGTATTGGAATTCTGCCCTGAAACTTCCTGGCATTTTCTTCTGATCTAACATGCTGGTGAGAGAAAGATTTAAATCTATAAACCTATGCTGTATATTGATATGTCTATATATTTCTATAGATATCTCACAATATTAGTACTGTGTCCAAGCTGAACTCCTACTTTTATAAAAATATGGAGCCATCGGGCCAGAGGGTTAGCTCAGTGGTTCCAATGCTTGCCTCGCAAGCGCAAGGTCCTGAGTTCGATCCCCGGTAACTCAAACAATGCTGGGCGTGGAGACTCACGCCCACCAGCCATCAATATCACATACCACAGTGCCAGGCGTGGTGTAATCCCAGCACTCGGGAGGCAGAGACAGGAGGATTGCTGAGTTTGAGGCTTACCTGGGCTACAGAGTGAGCTCAGGGCCAGCCTCAACTACAAAGTGAGACCTTGTCTCAAAAAAAAAAAAAAAATATATATATATATATATGAAGCCATTTATTAATATATAACATTACACATATGTCTAAACTTAATTTTAATGTAAAAGTTTTAAAACTTATTGTATTCAGATATTTTATCATGTGCTTATGCTACAGAATTGAGTTACTCAAGTCAGATGAAGCATTATATCTGAGAAATAGAAAAATAATGAAAAATACAAAGTGTTAAAATATGATAAAAGTTTACATTTTAAATATCCTATTAAGGTAAAAGTTACCCTGCCAAAGAAGTAACCTATTTAAATTAAAATATATGACAATATTTAAATTATAAAATTTTAATATGACAATATTAAAATTATAAAATGAATGTTCTGACAGGTCCAAGAAATAGAGATTTATGTCACAGAATAATAGACTATAGTACTCAGGATTCATTTTTTCCACATTATTTATGAATCTCTAAAGTGACATTTCCAGAGTATTTGTAATAACCTTTTATATTACTTTTTATTAATATTAGTAAACATGGGCCAGAGGGTTAGCTCAGTGGTTCCGGCGCCTGCCTCGCAAGCGTAAGGACCTGAGTTCGATCCCCAGTTACCACATATAATGCTGGGCGTGGTGGCTCACGCCTGTAATCCCAGCACTCGGGAGGCAGAGGCAGGAGGATTGCTGAGTTCAAGGTTTGCCTGGGCTACATAGTAAGCTCAGGGCCAGCCTGAACTACAAAGTGAAACCCTGTCTCAAAAAAAAAAAAATTTCTTATGTCACTGTGACCCTTTAAATAATCTGAAGTACATACTACATGTTAACAGAAAGATAGAAGACAGCAGAGAGACTTTAGATTGTTGCAAGGTCTTTAGCGGATTAAGAAAGAAGAAAACTGAAGCAAGCTCCTTCAAAGCCTTTCTTTCTTTTTTTTTTTTTTTTTTTTTTTTTTTTTTTTTTTTTTTTTTTTTTTTTTTTTTTTTTTTTTTTTTTTTTTGAGACAGGGTCTTGCTTGATAGTTCAGGCTGCGCTTGAGCTCACTATGTAGCCCGGACAAGCCTCAAACTCAGCAATCCTCCTGCCTCTGCCTCCCAAGTGCTGGGATTACAGGTGTGAGACACCATACCCGGCAGAACCTATCATTTTATACTGACTTCTATTTGTTCTAGTGGCAAATTTTTTTAATTGATTATTTTTTTAAAAATTTACCTTTATTGATACATTGTATATGCACATCATGATCACATTCAATGTTGGAAATTTGTACCAGTACATGACACAATTCAATTCTCATTTTTCCCATTCCCCTCCCACCCCACAATCCCACCCCCTAAATACATAAGCTGTTTCCCTTTTTTATTACCATCACATTTTTTTCATTACCCTTCATTATTCACCCTTCCACCAAACCACATTTCCCTTTGAATATTTTCTATCTCACAATGTCCATCTTACATTTTAGAACTCATTAACACCTTCAGTTTCTCATACTAGAGAACAGATATGATATTTACACATCTGTGGCCTATTTCACTTATGAGTATGTCCATTTGAGTATAAATGAGTCAAACTTATCATTCGTTAAATTTTAATTCAGAATCCAAGTCATACTTGATTTTGCAATAAGTTAGTCACAAGGTATTGCACATAAGAGTGAAAATAATCATGTAAAGCAGATAGAGGAAGAGAGAGGGAGAGACGAAGAGAGGTATTGAGGGAGGAGGAGTGAAGAAGGAATAGGGGAGAAAGGGAGATTGGAATGAAGGAAAAAGAAAACTTATTTGCAAAATAAAACCTTTGACTTAAACTCTAGACTTTCCAGGCATAGATGGTAAATCTTCTGTTTGGCTTTTTCTCTCAACATTTTTCATAATTTGAGAGACTCTGTTTTTGTTAGTAACTTATCTTTTCTTGTGAGCTCACAATTTCTCCATATGTGATGGTCATTCTTAATTTTCTACCCGATTGAATTAAACGCTTGAAAATTAGTTACATCTGTATGTTTCCAAGATGCTCACCCCGTGGCTCAGTGACCCAAGGATGGAAAGGCCGCCATGAACGTGGGCAGCACGAGGCAGGACTCAGGGACCAGTAAGAACACGAATGGGAGAAGGAGGAAACCAGCCAGCACGAGCCACTTTCTCTGATTCCTGGCTACCAAGAGAAAAACCGCTTTCTTCTCCCATGATGTTTCTGTCCTACCAGCAACATGATTGCAACAAAAGCTTTGAAGCTGTGAGCCCTGCTGAACCTTTCCTCCTTTTAAAACCTCTCTCTTCAGTATTTTGTCACAATAATAGAATGCTAACTATCTACTGATCTTTCTTGGTAAATGACAATTGGTCACCGTCATTTTACACCTCGGGTAATTAAAATTTAAACACATATGAAACTTTAACATTTGTAAATGTTGGAAGAGTATTTCTGTTCACCATAATGGAATCTTAGCCTGGTGTGGCAGTATACGCTCATAATAGCAGCTGGAAAGATGTGCAGGATTGGGCCGGAGGGTTAGCTCAGTGGTTCCGGCGCCTGCCTTGCAAGCGCAAGATCCTGAGTTCGATCCCCGGCAACCACATATAATGCTGGGCGTGGAGACATGCCCATCACTAATCAACACCGCATACTACAATGCTGGATGTGGTGGCTCACGCCTGTAATCCCAGCACTCGGGAGGCAGGGACAGGAGGATTGCTGAGTTCGCGGCGGCTTGCCTGGGCACCATAGTGAGCTCAGGGCTAGCCTGAACTACAAAGCGAGACCCTGTCTAAAAAAGCAAAAAAAAAAAAAAAAGATGTGCAAGATTGCAAATTCAAGCTCAGTCTAGGCAATTTAGTGAGCCACTATCTCAAAATTTAAAAAGAAAAAAAAATTAAAAGAGCTAAATATGTTCCTCTCCCTCCCCCTCTTTTGAAATAATGCAAAACACATAGATTGTGCATTCTTTGCATTTAATAATATGATTGAGAATAGATCCTGGACTGAGTATGTAGCTGAGTTGAGCACTTGCCTGACACATATATGATGCTGTGTTCAATCTATAGCAGTGAAAACAAAGATGATTAAATATATCACTTCTCATGTGATCTTGCAAGTTATATAATTAAGGAATGCAACAGAATCAAATAAAAAGCTCAATTTTGAAAATAAGTTTCTCATTATTTTTAATTTTTTAAGAAATCAGGACACAACATTTAAAATACATTATAATGTTTTCAATTTTTCTTTTTTAATAATATACCAAGTAAATTTTAAAAATATATAATCCGTTAATAACTCAAGATAAGTATGAAATAAAATGTATTAGAATAAAGTAATGAAATAATCAGATCAATATTCATTACATTTTATGTTCTGTGTCCTGAGAAAATCAATGCAAAATTATTTCCCAACTGGTACTGTGGTCCTCATGGTCCGGAAGCTGTTTCTGAATGTTTACTTATATGTGGTCTTGGTGGTGTTCAGGCATGATTTTTGGCCAGCTTCTCCATCATCTAAACATTGCTTACCTGATTCTGACTTATCATTTGTTCCCCAAGACCATCAGCAAAACAATGTTGCCGTGTTCTGGACTCATCAGGCTCCATGTACATGTGCTTTTCACTCTTTATTCACAACTCTGTATAATTGAGACTAGTCAGAGCCCCACCTTTATAGAGTTCACTGTATCTTTTACTTTTTTCATTCTGTATGTAAAATAACTTTTTGTTGCTTAAACTATAACAATTATTCATTTAGCTTCCTTTATATATTTAGGCTGTTTAACCTGCCTTCTGTACACAGTATATGATGATTACCTCTAAAAGGCAGTGACAAGCATTTGACCCCATATACATTTTGCCTTATCAGTTCTGGTTTTCTTATGAGTCAAAATACACTAGAGTATTTTTGTAGGATTGCTCTGAAGGAATTTAAGATATTTTATTCATTTATGCTCAAAATTGATGAAACATTAATTAAACTCAAAAAATAAGTTATAACAATGTGTGGGGCAGGATATTTTATTTCTGTTAAACTAAAAATGAGGGTTAGAAAATAATTATATAGATAGAGGAGATAAGAGTTTTGTACAGAAAATACATACTGAGAAAAAAATAAAACAAGTCTGAAATGAAAATAATTTATGAATATTTGACACTATTTGAATATTTCTTGACATAAGATATCAATATAACACTCATGCCATAACTCTTATATTTCAAAAGCTTTAAGCTATGTGCTAAAATAATTAGTGATCCTGAAATTCAAAATAATAATTACAAGTATCTTTAAATTAATGAGTATCATCCATTCAAATTTTGAATATTTCAAGGGGATCTCATCACTTCAATAAACACACAGCTGTTATATATTAAGTGCTGTACTAATTATTGTAAAATAAATATCTAGAAACATGTTTTTGTATGAAATCCAAAGACTTTCAAACTCAAAAGCACACAACATAACTTTCAATTTACAAAGTTAAAACTGTGCTGTTGCCAACATATAGGAATGTGTTAACTCGCCTGGATAATAATATTTAAATAACTAAAATGATTAGGAAAAATTTATATAAAGATGGGTAGAAAACATTCAAAAATACATGAGTGCAGAACTAAGTATTAATGGCAACGGAGATGTATTATGAAAACAATGAGTCATAGTAATTGAATTTATATTGTTAATGCTATATTGTTATCTTCACGCTACTGTGTTTATGGTATACTATAAGCAAGTTAATTATTGTGAGATAGTTCATCATGAGCCAGGCATTTGATAGCTGGATTCTGGGTGTGAAATAAAGGAGATACAGTAAACAGAAAAAGGATTAAGTGACAAAGCTCTCCATACGTTATTTGAATTTAAAATTTCAGTACAAAGATGTGCAGTTTTCCGTCTTAGGATTGGATAAAGGTGCATTGCCTTGTGTTTCTGAAAAAGGCAGCCGGACCAACCTGGTCACAGTGAGCATTTCTGTTAAGCGCAACTTAGCCCTGAATACAATCCACTGTGTTTCTTGAACAGACAACTCATATCAGATCTGGAGCCAGATTAAGAAGGCACTAGTATATCTTTGTACACATTTCACCAAAAATGTAAAAGAATATGTTAAAAGAACTCAAAAGGCTTGAATAGTTTTTCACCTTATTAAAAGGGATGACTTGAATTCAACAATAATAACTGCAATAAATTAAAATCTATGAAATGTTTTTCTGTCTCAGAGTTTATATTCCTTTTCAGGGAATTATTTTTGGACTATTGCTGTAATAGACAGTGAACTCTCTCTCATTTAAAAAAAGCACAAATAATGATATGTATTACAAAGAAAATGAAAATGTCCCTGTCAATCATACTTCTAAAGTCTTTATAAGCTGAATAGTCAAAACTATGATAATTTGATGTGTTTAAGATAAGCAGCTTTTATTTCATTAACTATAAAGGATGTTATAAGGGATCATATCAGAATGTTATCAATAATAATGTTCATTATATGCAGAATATGTTAAATATATTAATGATTTGAACCACTGACATTAGAAATAACTGTGAAGAACCAGGAGGCTTCAAATGTACAATACTATCTATTCTGTAGAATAGAAAAAAATCCATGACATTAATAGAGTGGAAGGATTCTGAACACTACATATGTTAATAAAGTATTTAAAACTCAGTGCTGTTTATATTAATGAGTTAGAGATAATTTTTACATTTCAAGTACAGCTGATGGTTTTTAAAGTGGTATCAGAATTGGTGCCATAAAATGATTTTTCAGGATACCTAGTGTAGTCAATTTCCTAAAATTTATTTCATAGAAAGCTGTTTCTACTTTTATATTTACAGAAAAGTAGAGTGATCATCAATCTCAAAAGGTGTATTAAAAAAGAAAGTAAATTTATCCATACAGAATAGCTTTATAAAATTTTATCGTGAAAACAGCAACCATATTCTTCATATGAAAGAAGAAAAACTTTATCTGATATTGTTTATCATGTTATTTCATAAACTAGAATGTTGGCCAAATGAAATTTAATATTAGTATTTTTGATTTGCTATTAGTACCTCTTGGTAAGGAAAGTATAGATTGTTTATATTTCTTAATCAAAACTTTGTTTCATTTTCCATATACCTCCTTGAAGTTTAGCAGCTTGTAAAACATGATTATATCGTTCTGTCAAAAATTCTAACAACATATTCCAGGACATTTTTCAAAAGATTTTTTGTGCCGAAAGTTTAATAGAGCTTTTTAAAGAACTCATTAGATTTTCTTCTTCCTTTCAGGAAGAAATGGCCTGAACTAACATTTCATTCATCTCACTTAATAATTTCATGATTACTGAATGTAGAAAGTTAGCTGAGGAAAGTTGGTAACGAACTTTGGAAGAGATTTGGAGGCTGGCATCTTGAATGCTGAAAAGCAAAGATTCTACTCAAAGACTAAAATAGGCAGTGCTCAATCTATGGAGTCAAACCCACAGAAGTAAAAAGCATGCTCCATTGAAGACATGCAACCTGCCTATGTTTCCAGTCATCACTTGTGATGGGTAATTGATTGATTATCAATTACAGTGGGGCCACTGAGCTGAATTGAGTCAGCTGGTTTTGGAAGAAAACCCACTTTAAGGAGGATTGTTTTGGAATGGTACAAAAGGAGAACAAGGGGAAAGCCTTTCAGCTGATTTTCCTAGGAAGAGCTTTGTTTCAGCTGATTTCCCTCAATGAAACTTGGGCTGTTCTTTTCAGGGAAACTTCGGTCCTCACCTTCATCTGAGTTGTCATCCCTGGCTTTTGCCACAGATCCCTTAGCTTCCAGTACAACTCTTCAGCCTCCCTGCACCCACTGAAGCTTTTAACACCAACCCTTTGAATGCCCAGGACAGACCCGTTTCTTCCACCCCAGATTCTTTGTCTTCTAGGCATGGACTGTACAGGATTTTGCCATGGGCTCCAGGATTGTGGTTGGGTCCATAGGGCAGGTAGCACATGGACAGACCTTTTGTACTCTTCTACTTTGACTCTGTGGGCAGCCAGTGTGGGCCAACCTTGTAAATTCCTATGCATTAAATTTGATTTGGAACATGTGCAGGCATTTGAGCAGCCTAGCCCCAGCCCTGCAAGCTAGTGTAAACACTAATACATCATCTAAGTTGGGTGATAGAGTTTTTTTTTTTCATTTTACATAACATTCAGAGTAATATAATCACCCCAAATCATAGCAAAGGTCTCACAAGAGGAAATTTATAAATGTAAACACAATAAAGGAATAAAATTTTAATATGTCAGAACTGGAAATTGAAGAGGAAAAAGTATAAGATATAAGCAAGAATATAGATAACATATGAGTGGTAAAGATCCCTAAAGAAATTTTAAGGAACAAGAATACCAACAAGGAAAAGTTACGCTATTGCCAATCATATTTGTGATTTCATCTAAGTGGATATGGTTTCAGGAATACTGGACAAGAAGTACCAACATGAAATTTAATGCTGCAACCTTTTTAAGTGTTATATGAAAGCAAAATGGAAAAGCTTCATTTGCTCTGTGCAGGGTAACTTCAGAACGCACTTATTACATTACATTATGGATTCATTTCTACACTAAGCTGCAAGCTACCAGTGTGAGAAAAGATATAATCAGTGTTCTAATTACATTTGGTTCCCTGATGCTTCTTACAGAATTAGGGAACTAGTAGGGACTCAATATATTTTATTCGATTAATGAAAAGATCTAAAAAGAATACTATTATTATGTTCACCTTTCTGTTCATTAGATCCTAGTTGTCTTCTAAGTATATGGAAGTATTTTTTCTAAATAACAATAAACAAAGCATAGTTTAGTAATGTAAATACGGATTGTCTAGTGCTTTTATTATTATTATTACTTTAGCTAAACAAAGCTAAATTGAATTTCTTAGAACTTAGAAGTCTGTACCATTCACTTCTACTGATTTTTTTACTTCATAAGAAAATCTTTAACATTTTAATTTTATTCTTACCGCTAACATTCTGCTTCAATGTAAGGAAGAAAACTATCAGCAAATGTAGGCGTCAATCACTTCCATGGTTATTATATTGGTCAGCTTTCCCATTAGTAGGAAAAATGTCTGACATTCACAGTATAAAGGATGAGGCATTTGCTAGACTCATGATTTCAAAGGGTTTGGTGCATAGTCAGCTGACTCAAAAGCCTGGCACATTTCTGTTTTCTCATGCAACCTTAGGAACCATTACCTAAGTGCTTCTGTGACAGGAGTTCAGAATTTCTCTTCTTAAATGAAACAAAGACACTTTTGCCCCTTGAATTTGAGAGGGCTGGAGTCTTGCTAATTCTTCAGGCGCTTGTAGACATCATTTTCTGTGTCCAATTCAAAGTATTTTGCTTCTTTTTCACAGAGTTAATCTTTTAAGTAACCACACATCATTTGGCTTCATCTTTCCCTATGATTCTCTTTGGCCAAATTTATGTTTTTCAATCATTTTTTTCTCTACTCTTGATGTTCCTTATAGATTTGGTTAAAACAGCATTCCACAGCTTGAACATTGGGCTGCCTTAAAATTTATTCCATCAGATCAGTTAGCCCACATATAGCCTTTAACTTCAACTTCCTGCAAAGTCTAAGGAGAAGGTAATAATGTAGACTTTGTTTTGTCAGAGTGGAGTTCATATGACTTCTAGTCCAAATTGTACTAGTTCTTATTCTAGCCTGCAATAACCCACATTCATATTAGCATTCTAGTCTTCTAATGTCTAGCTAGAATCACTCTAATTTTATTTATAATAATCTACCTTTCCTCTAACTTGCAACTTAAAAACTTTCAAAACTTTTCATGGAAACCAATTCCAAATATCTCTGAGCCACACCATCAGAGTACAGCAGTGAGCTCATTTTTCTCATACCAGTTTTCTTTATGAGAACTTGCTAAAAAAAATTCCTGACATCTATAACTTAAAGAACAAGAGGTTCCATTGGCTTATGGGTTCAGAGGGTTTAATCCACAGTTAGCTGGTACCAAAGAAGAAACATTATGGTGGAAGGCCTTGGCAGAGAAATGTTCCTTGCCTCATGGTGGTTTTAAAGTAGAGGAAGATAACAGTGTCAGAGTCCAAAAGTCTAAAATGCATTTATAATGTCTAACGTCAAGCTCCAGTGATACACCCAGACATACCCAGGTATATGCTTCTGGTCAAATTGTCAATCATTGTCAATGGTCAGAACAGAAAAATTTACAATTTGTCACTTTTTGGGTGAAAATGAGTTAGTAATGTGCATATTTCAGTAATTTTAAGAAAGTGCTAGAACACAATAAATAAGCCATTTGGAATATACATATTACAAATTTATGATTTAAAGATATCAAACATCATATATTCATTCAGTGGGCAGGTCTTTGATTTTTGTGCCTATGATGCCATTTTGTAATCATGAAGAGCTCCAGTAACTCTTGTAATGTAAAATGATAAGGTTTAACAACTGCAAGTGAACAACTAAAGCTTTGGCATGGCCAACAAATAGCAATTTGATTTAACCATGCCTCAATGACTATGATTATTTATTTGATTAAGGAATGAAGTTCTCCAACACACTCTGCACCTCACAATAGTTGTATATTCAGGAAGAAAGTTTGAGGTGCCCCCTAACTTATCAGATCACACTGCTGAGAGTGAAATGTCATGACAAACAGCTAAATCACCCAAATGACATCTGGTATTTTGAACTTTTATGTCT
Source organism: Thryonomys swinderianus (assembly GCA_004025085.1). Lineage (NCBI taxonomy): Eukaryota > Metazoa > Chordata > Mammalia > Rodentia > Thryonomyidae > Thryonomys > Thryonomys swinderianus. The sequence continues at coordinate 17,269 of PVIC010008321.1, read as the reverse complement.
TTCACATGAGTTTGTCTCTTGACATGAGTTTGGGAGCAAAATGAGATTGAGGAACTAGAATTTAACAGCTAAGTTCCTTTCCTGAGATAGCTGATGAATTCTTGTGATCTCACAATATCCATCTATATTCCAAGTTGTCACATGGAATATCAGAATCATGTGTTAGTAAAAAAAAAAAAAAAAAAAAAAAAAAAAAAAAAAAAAAAAAAAAAAAAAAAAAAAAAAAAAAAAAAAAAAAAAAAAAAAAAAAAAAAAAAAAAAAAAACTTCACTCAGTAAAAGAAAGGAAGACTTAGTATGGCCATTAAACTATATAAGTACTGAAGTCTATGTATGATGTTTCATTGTGGTGAGGAAAAGAGCTGCACTGGATGAAGATTTTTTAAAGTACTGTACCCTATGACACTCATTTTCTGTTAACGACTGTCCTGTTTTTAACCATAAGTGAAGACGTAGCTTTGGGCAAAACAAACTTAGTGCCTGTGTTAGGATTAAAAAAAAAATAACAGGATGGAACCATGTTCATCCACTGGAATAACAAAGGTTAATAACTTCTTCACATGTTTAGAGGAGAAAAAGAAAGTGCTTAAGAGATGCTTGTTTCAGTCCGTGTTTTAAAATAGCCTTGGAAAATGTTCTTCCAAGAAGCAGAGGAGAAAGGACCTGTGTAAACCTCGCACCTGGGGAAAATTGTCACACATTAAAAAGCAAAGAATTAACGTATTTTAATACTCTACACGTAGAATTTTTAACATGTCACATTTTTTAGCACAAAAAATTAGAGCCTGTGAGAGTAGACTGAACCCAGAAAATTTAGCGTTCAGTTGCCAGAATATTACAGGAAAATGGAGCAGATTTTACAAATGCAGAAATGAAATGAAGAAGCTGGCCTCAGGGAAAGCTTGTGTACAACAAGTTCCACGATCACAATTTCATGAAATTGCTGAAATTGGTTGTGGGTGCCACATTTTGAACAGAAGTTTACATCTTAGAGTATTTTTCTCCCTGATTTGCAGCAGCATGATGACCTAAGCCCTGGATAGCATTTTTGCCCAATGTGCTTTACCTTCATTAATGGTGGAAAACAGGTCGTTTACAGGGAAATGACACACGCCAGAGGAAAGCTAAAGTGAGACTGTATTTAGCCTTCATTTTTTTCTCTTCCCCCCATCTGCTAGATATTTTGGTAATGACAATAATCCTCTTTGTTCTCTCCATTACATACAAATTATATCAACATCTATTGTCTCTTCATCCATATTAGTTTGTAAATTATCGGGTTATACTGTTATATTGTTAAATTATGGGTTAAAAAAAGAAGATCCGATAGGACAAAAAATGAAGAGAAATGTATTTATACTGTCTTGTTAATTTATATGTATTTTCTGAATGTTAATTATTTATTCATTCATTTCCTCATTCAGTAAACACAGAATCAATGCATATAGAAACTGTCTTTTGGGTAGGATAGTTTTCTTCCAGGAAAATGCCACCCATATAAAATAAGAATTCTTTAGAAATGTCTCTCGGAAGGAACTTTGCTACCCATGGTGACTACCAGGCTTCCATTTTTTCCCCTTAATTATGAGTTATTGTTTTACAAACTGCTACAGACCTGGGAAACTGGGATGTACTATAACTTGAAAACTTTGCTCTTGCTACCAATATTAAAGCATTTTTTTTTGCTGGAATACATGTTTCCTGGATTCTTACAAGGTTAACTGTAATGTTTTGAGTTATGAAAATTGATAATTTTTTCAGTTGAATCTTTGCTTTTTGGAGAAAATAATTTTTGAGGAACTATAGTTTACCATTGCTGCTGACATGTGATTGCATATTTAATTTTTTAAATCTTTTCATTGGAAACATAGCTAGTACATTTCATGTTATTATATTTACTTAATACTCAATATTATCCTGGGCTTCTACTGTTGATTGCTTTGTAATTAAGTGATTCTGAAGTGTGACATAGACTAGTAGGAATGTATTGGGCTTTGAGCTTGGCATGACTTTTGAATAGATTAAATGGAAGTAATAATATGAACATACCAAGAGTTGTGAGATTCCAGATTTCTGCTGAGAGATATCTAACGTACTGTTTCTGGATAGTTTATGAAATATTAGTGATGATTGTGATGTGGCTGAATGTAAAGAAAAGAATTCTTGCAACCATTGTTTCTCTACTCTTTTTCTTCAAGGAAAGTACAAACTCTGACCATTAATTTAAATACATGATTTATCAGTGGCCAATCACTTTTCCTCACAGGGGAGCTATTAAAAAGGAAGTGGCCACAACCTGGCAGTAGAGAACACACCGTGTTTAATCTTGGGTGGGGTCTTGACATTGCTATTTTCAAATTACTAACACATAGGTAATATTAATGGAGATTTCATTGCAGGAAAAAAAAACTGCTTAGGGGTACATTACATCTCTGCCTCAGTACCCAAGTCATAATTCAGAGGTGTTGGTAATCGTAGTTCAAGAGCTAGATTATTTCTGGTATTGACCATGATTGTATCACTTTACTATCTTAGGATAAATAAACTGTAATATAGAAGTAGTAAACATTAGAGATAACTTTCCTCCTTTTTTTTTCATGAGTTTTCTTTCCTTAAAGTTCAAATTATGAGAAACAAAATAATAATATATTGAATTCCACTTAGGAGAAGATGCAGAAATGTAGGTAACTAGGCACCTTTTAGTTCTAATTCTTAGATGTTTCTATGCTTCAGCAAGAGAATTTCCTCTAGGTTCACATCGTGCAACAAAGATCATCAGAGCTAAAATGTTTCTAATCCCACCTCAGCGGGGACTGCTAAGAGTGTTGTTTTTCTGCTTCCCACCTCTTCTGTTTCTTGTGCTCATTGGCCTCGAAAGACTGCCTCCATGCAGCAGCATTCTGCCACTTGGGGTCATTAGCCTTGCCCTTCCCTTGAGTGTTTTCACTGAAGATCATGGCTGGAATAGAAGCACAAAGTGGAACTTTCAATGAAAATTTTAAGTTGAAAATACGGTGAAGATACTCAGGTAAATATTCTGTGAGGAATATTCCAAAGAACATGAAACACACACCTACAGTCAAGCAAAATTTAGATTATAGGCTCATCAGAGCAAAGGATATACTATAAGGACTGGAGTGTTGTCTAGTAAAAGAAGGTTATAAAATGGTTTTAAGATTGGGCTGATATCTTGGGATTTTGGAAAGATGAAAAAAATCAAGGCTTCAGTCTGAATTAAATGTTGACAGGAAACGGAGATGATTCTGTGTTTCACTCTTTTAATAATGCTTCTTCAAAAGTGGGAGAAATTAGAGAAGATGATATTTTAAAGCAGTCTTTATTTATATTAGCCTTAACATAGTTGTGTTTGGTCAGTGTTTTTGTTTTGGCCATATTCTTTTAGTCTACATTCAATTACAATTAGAACAAAGCAGTCAAGTTTTGATTTGACTTGCCATGATCACAGAATATCCCTGTCCATTGCTGCTTTTCTGTGAAAATGTTCATGTATATCTAACAGGAGGAAATGACAACTCATCTGTAGGAGTAGGGGGAGCTTGTAACAACAGTGCAAACTGATAGTATCAGGAATCACCCTGATGTCAGAGGCTGCTTTTCTTTATTTCACATAATTTGTAACCAGATGTGTCCCTCGGGATCAAGTTTGTCTTTGTCAGATGTCAATTAATCTCTTACTGTCCTGTTTACCCCTGGCATTCATTATGTCACATTATCTCTGTGAAGCAAATCTCTCTACTCATTACAGAGGCAAAAACTTCCTCTCATTATTGGCAGTTTATATTCTGATTGATGAATTTACTATTAACACTGTTGAAGCTTCATTAATGAAGTTTTTCTCATTGTAGGCATTTTTCATCCCTTCTATTTAGTGGAAATATGAATTTTTCATTATATTTTTTGTTTTCTATAAGACATTTCAGAGTTATTATGAAATCCAGTCTAGGTAATCCCAATACTTAGATTACCAGGATTTGGGTTTCTTGTTTTGTTTTACTATTAGAATGCTATTTCTTGGTATTTCTAATTAAAGTAAACCTTAGTTGGTGAATGTAATTATCTAGAAAATATGCACTTCTATATCAAGAGTGTACTGACCTTTGAAGATCTTCATGTGGTATTCAGGTACTCATCATTCATATATTCCAAATGTTTGTTCATTTTGTGTAATACCTCCAGAACAAGTTACTCACAATCCAAAGTTTTACTACTTATTTTAGTTGTTTACTGATTTTTATTTGTGGAACACCTGGCAGTTTTGAAGGGTAGGCATCTTCACTGAAAGAAAATTTGTCCTGTCCTCAGGCCGTGAATATCTAAACATCTCTGCACTTCCCTCACACATCATTAAATCACATGGTCATGCAGCACATGCATCTTTTCATGGTGTCTGCTTCTACCATCTGTTTGTCTTCCAGCAAGAGCCAGAACATCAACATCCTCAGTCTCCATGTAGTTGATACCTTGGTAAAATCATCTCTTCTCTATGTTTCAGTGATTGTAAAAGTTTTGGTATCTACTTACACAGCTGAAGTGGAAGATATCTTCATGTTACAAGAACACTGAAGTCATGCCCCAAAGTGACAAACTCAACCCATGGGTGGAGAGCATAGGGATTAATGAGGAAATTTACTTAAGATAGAGAGCAAGGAAGTAAAAGATAAGATCAAGGAAGTAAAAGACATCCAGTAAGGAAATAAATCTCATGCTACCCAGAGGGAAGGTCTGAGTGGTATATCCACAAGGGTTCTTTGTCCAGGAAGTGCTAAGGGATTGAGAAGAAAGCATGGGCCTTTGTGTAAAAAATATAATCTTTATCCTGTTGCTGAGTACATTTATTAGGGGTCCAAATTATGCAGTGTTCACTCAAGGTCCATGAAAGGCTTTTGTATCCTTTAGTGAAAGACCTATCTGAGGGGAAAACTGGCATATGTTTTGTTAGATCCTTGAGGGAATCTCACTCAGCAGCCACCATTTTGAGCTCCCTTCCTTTAGTCCTTACTGCCTAATAGAGTTTGTCTCCTCTCACTAGTTCCTATTACATTATCATTATCTTTTAAAAATTATTCTTTTGATTCAGAAAACAACCATCTGTATTTATCTGTATTCATAGTTGAGTTAATTTTCTGTTGCAACCAGAGAGATTATAAGAGAAGCAGGAAGTATCTCTCAAAGATGGTGAGAACATTGATTCAGTATAAGATCTGGTTTAACGTGGTACAGATAAAAATGCAAAGACATAGAGTTTGGGGTTTTTAAAATTTGCTTTCTTGACTTGTTGATTTGGCTCAGGAATGAAATCTTTCCAAGAAACTTAAATAATATACTCGATATTTCTTGTCTGGTGTGAACACAAGGCCGACTATAAACCATTGTGGCACCCGTTTTGTCAATGAGAGGGAGGTATAACAATCATTTTTGTTGTTACCAAGTGATCTTCCTTTTGCCTTTCTTAATTAGACCTGTGCTGGGCATTTTGAGATTGTCTCTGCTCACTAAAGACAGATAAGGACCAGTTGTTGCCTAAGATAATGACTTTTTTTTTCTTTCCACTGCTATTAAACTAATATGAGTGTGTTTTGTAGATTTTATTTTGTGATTGAAATCACAAGATTCACCAATACTTCTGCTTTTGTTCATTTGTTTGTCTTTTTTTTTTTTTTTTTTTTTGGCTTTTTTGGAGATAGGGTCTCACTTTGTAGTTCAGGCTGGCCCTGAGCTCACTATGGTGCCCAGGCAAGCCACCGCGAACTCAGCAATCCTCCTGTCTCTGCCTCCCGAGTGCTGGGATTACAGGCGTGAGCCACCACGCCCAGCATTACATGTGGTAACCGGGGATCGAACTCAGGTCCTTGTGCTTGCAAGGCAGGCGCCGGAACCACTGAGCTAACCCTCCGGCCCCATTTGTTTGTCTTTTAAAGACAGGGCCTTGCCCTGTATTCCAGGTGGGCCTGGAATTTCAGTGTAGCCCAGGCTGGGCTAGAACTCCTGGTGGTCCTTCTTCCACAGCGTCCCAAATTCTGGGATTATAAGCATGTGTTACAAGTCCTGTTTTATTTTCTTTAAAATAGTGTAATTTTACCTTACACTTCATCTGTCTGGGTTTTTTTAATTGAATTCTTTATTGGTACAATGATATGCATCTCACAATCACATATAACTTTGGGGAATCTGTGCCAGTATATGACACAAGTTAATTCTCATTTTTACCCATATCCCTCCCCACCCACACCTCCCCACACCCTATATACAAGCTCTTTTATTTTCTTTCCAACTCATATTTATTCCTTCCCCTCATTACATTCCCACACCAAATTTCCTATGGAAAGTTTGCATTCTACAAAAACTGTCATACTTTCTAAAGCTCATTTGGATCTACAGGTGCTCATATCAAAGAGAAGATCCAGTATTTGCCTATCTGTGATCTATTTATTTCACTTATTAGTGTATCCTCCAGGTGTCTCCATTTGCAAATAAGTGAATCAATCTTGTCATTCTTTATGGCAGAATAATACTCCATTTCATTAAAAAAAAACACATCTTCTTTATCCACTCTTCAGTTGATGGGCATTTGGGTTGTTTCCAAGATTGAGCTATCACGAACTGAACTGCTTATCTGTTCTTTTTTAAAACATGTAATTGCATTATGATGATGAAAAGTATGAAACTGACCAAAAATAATTTAGGATAAATGTTATATTTCAGTTAATTAAGGTTTCTGTGTTGTTGTTAAGGCTAAAAGTAGAAGATATTGAGGTCTGGACATGGAAGATGAGATATGCAGTGTAGCTAGAAGGGCATGAATAGACTGAGTGAGCTAACTCTGGAAACTAACTGACCTGAATGCTGAGACATAAGTGGGCTAAAGATAAAGTTTGGGTAATTAGAATGCAAAGTGCAAAAGCAAGTGCCTGGGTAACACAAGGTGGGGGATGAAAAGAACAGCAGCAGCAGCAAACAATACAGCGTGGTCTCCAGACATCAAAAGCCTGGCAAAGACAAACAGCAAGGACTGTCTCTGTGTTCTCCTGCACCAAAGCCTGCATGAAAATCCCTAGACTTGAGCATCTGTGGTTTCTGCCATTCGGGTCTCCTCCCATCAGCAGGAGCTTTCTTTTCTTTATTCTTTTTTTTTTTTTTTTTTTTTTGCTTTTTCTAATAAACCACACCTGTTCTTCCCCTGTTGCTTGATGTTTTGTTGCATCCTTCTGTGTCACCTCAGAGCAAGGACTCTTTATTTAATGCAGTTTAATCTTTTAGAGCATGGGGGATGAAAGAAAAAAAAACAAATTATATACAAGGCTCAAATCTGATTAGCAGGAAGTCAGTACTGTCTTGGGTTTACAATTTCAGAGAGACATATGTCCACAGTTGTTCACCTCTTTAACCTTCTTGCCTTTTCTACCCAAGGGTGGGATTCATTTTTCCATACACAAACTCACAATTAGTAATTTATGGACTCAGATTAAGCCTACAGGGGTCAAATTTTGATGTTTTGTACATCACATTGGCTTCAGTAACAGATATCCAGGCAGAGAACTATGTTAAATAGAAAGATAGAATTTTCTCAAGTAAAAAATCCCTCTGTGTTCAATTTTCTTTGAAGTACTTGAACGCTCCCTATCTTTGCTTCTCACTCCTTGGCTCCAGGCTTGCATTTCCTATACTCGGATAGGGTAATAATTTCCGCATGGACATTTTTTCTTATCCCTGCTCTTCAGTTCATCCTTACTTGCCAATCAGAAAGGCACATTTCAGTATAGGATGTGCACGTCTCAGGGTGCTCCCCAGCCTTTTGTTTTCCATGGCAGAGTCCACAACTGGCTGAAATTCAGGACTTTTCATGACCACATAGCATGTGGTACCTGAAGTGCATGTTCTTTAGTTAAAGGAAGCAGGGCCTGGCCTCTGCGCTGTCTCCTCTCCACATATTTCTCCCTCTGCACCTCCCACCCCTGTGACACATGCAGCTTTTGTTTCCTCTACTTTTCCTGATCCAATCAGATGCAACTCTTATGGCTGGTATGAAGTCAACTTCCTTTATAAAATCTTTTTAACATCTTTGATCCTTAATGTGTCTTTTTCACAGCATAGGATTTTAGGACTAACAGTAGTCCTAGAATTCCTATCTTGCTCCTTGAGTTTTACATTAAAAGCAAATGCCTGGAGTGGTTGACATTGGCCACTACTTGCTATAAGTTAAATTCAGCCTCAGGTTCTTACATTTCCTCTTCTGTGGTTTCTCTAAATCCATCTTTCTTTCTCTATTGATTATGTCATATTGCACCATTCTTTAATTAATTTGATGATGTTAGATTTACTGGGGGTTTTTTTTGTTTGTTTTATTTTGTTTTTGTTTTTTGAGACAAGGTCTTGCTTTGTAGTTCAGGCTGGCCCTGAGCTCTCTATGTAACCCAGGCAAGCCTCGAACTCACAGCAATCCTCCTGCTTCTGCCTCCGGAGTACTAGGATTACAGGTGTGAGCCACCATGCCCAGCAAGATTTACTTTTACATTTATTTTCTTTCTAAAAAGTTTGGAACTCATTTGAGACATTAATTTATACAGATTCTTTAGATACATTTAAATATATGTTAATTTAAGCACATAGTCTTGGTTTTATAAAGCTAATATTTTCCTGGAATCAGTTTATAAAATTTACTATTCAATATATTCTTGACAAAGGAAGAAAATACACAAATTATATAATTTCCAAATATACCCCAATCCACTCTTTCATCAAAAAATTCCTTTATAGAATGTAAGCATTATAAAGCATTGTTAAAAAGAATGTTTTTGACACACATTCTCAAGGAGCCCACACACTTCAAATGAATTCAAAGGCAACTCTATGAATTTATCAAGCATTTTGTTTATTTATGTGCCATAATTTATTTATAAGGATGCATTATTATTTAAATATCCATTAGATGCTTCTGAAATTGACTACTTTTACATTGATAAATATTTGTTAAGAGATGCATTTATAAAATTATATTTATGTACATATATATAATACAATGTTACACAGGCTACCATTCATCTAATAAAACTAGATAGAAGAGTAGACATTTAATATGTTAAGACATGCTTTAAAAAATGATTTATCAGGCTGGAGATTTAGCTCAGTCGTTCCAGTGCCTGCCT
>PVIC010008320.1:0-48493 GCA_004025085.1 Thryonomys swinderianus | reverse complement strand
CCACGAACTCAGCAATCCTCCTGTCTCTGCCTCCCGAGTGCTGGGATTACAGGCGTGAGCCACCACGTCCAGCATTGTGGTATGCGGTGTTGATTGTTGGTGGGCGTGTCTCCACGCCCAGCATTATATGTGGTTACCGGGGATCGAACCCAGGTCCTTGCACTTGCGAGGTAGGCGCCAGAACCACTGAGCTAACCCTCCAGCCCAATATAAGCTACATTTATTTTCCATTTCTTTCGCTCTCCTTTCTCTTTTAACTTTTTCTACCTGTGATCATTTTCTTTGTGTCTGATGTACCTTCTCTATTGTAAACCTGTGCTTGAATCCTGACTTTAAATACAGAGCAGATACCTAGAGAATATCTTTCAGTGAAGATCTGCAAAAAAGCAAACTCCTGAATTTTTCACTTTTACTTTTAGAATACAAGTCAGTGTTGCCTTCATTTCTGCTGACTATGGAATTCTAGGTAGACAGTTACTTTAGACTATTGAACATATACCTGTGTTAGGGCCATTTTTGGGGTGTTGCTTTGTTTTGCTAGAAGTCAGTTATTATTCTATCGTGTCTTTGAAAGTCGTCTTTTTCTCTTGCTTAAGATTTTTCTTTCTTTTTGCTTTTCCTGCAAGTCAAAATGTGGATCTCTTTATATTTATTCTATTAGGGAGGGATAGACTCCTGAATTTATGAATTTCTATCTTTAATATCTAGAAAATCATTAGTAATTCATCTTTAATTATTGCCTATATTACGTTACTCTGTAGGTCGCTCTGATATAATTGGAGACATCTGTCTCTAGGATCTAACATGCTACGTGTTGTGGGTCAAACTGTTTTTGAAAGTAAAGTTGAATATAGCTATAATTATTTAGACCCAAACCCCTATCTCCTCCTTCTTTCTAAATGACAATGTCAGAGCTGAATAATTACAATAGAGACAATATGGGCTTCATGATCTAAAATACTGAGTTTTTGGCCTTTTAACTGAAAATTACAAATCTGTAATCTGTTTTTATTATTTTTCTTCCTCATCCTTTTAGTCTTTCCTAATACTACTGTTTCATATTCCAGTGCCCTAGACTGTTTTTTTCTATAGCTGATCTACTGTTAAACTTATATATTAAATTCTGAATTATGGTTACTGCATTTTTTTCATTTTAGAATTTCCATTTAGGTTTTATTTTTAGGTTTTGTGTTTTTATGAGGACAGGGTCTTGATCTGTGGTTCAGGCTGGCCCTGAGCTCACTATGTAGCCCAGCATTCTGAGTTCGATTGCCTCGAACTCAGCAATCCTCCTGCTTCTGCCTCTCGAGTGAGTGCTGGGCTTACAGCCATGAGCCACCATGCCTGGCTCAAGTTTTATTTTTAAAACCAAGTAGTTTCCTTCCCAACTGAAATATCCAAGCATCTCATTTTATCTCAGAGTCTATGCCTAGTGCTTTCACTATCTGAAATATTTGTGGATTTATTTCTGTGGTCTTTTTTTTTTAACCTGGTTTTCATTCATAGAGACTTAATTTACTCTGTTGGTTTTATTTGTAGAAATAATTTGAGCCAGGACTGAAACCACATGTCTTCACCAAGAATTTTAATTTGCTCTGCTGTTCCGGGACCACCTTCGTTGAAGTTCTGCGCTGAGATTCCCAGATCACTCATATTTCCACTTCACTTTTTTCCCTAGCAGCAGTTCCTAACTTGCCTACACTTGTCCTAACTTCTTACCTCAACATCTACTAAGCCTCTGTCCTTCAGTCAAAGGTGGAGATTTGATTGGTCTGAGCTGTGGCCTGGGTTTCAGAACTTTTAAGCTCTTTAGTGATTCTAACCAGCAGGCAGCTTTGTGAAGCTGCCCTCAGAGAGCCCGGCCCCAGGGACCTCAGCCCGCTGTGCAGCGTGTCAGGCTCTGCGGCCGCTGTGTGCGTCCTCCCGGGTGGGCCCGCCAAGCACCACGCTCCGCAGCGCAGCTGTCGCTTGGGATCACCGCGAAGCATTCTTTGCTTCTCAGTCTCCCAAGTTTTTGACATGGAATCTTTCACTAATTTACTCGCTCTTCAATGCTGTGAAAGACTATTGTATGCAGCGACATTCACTCTTTATATTATTTGTAGGCGTGTCATATGGGGTGATCTAGTCTGCACTGAAATAATTAGGTCTTCCAGTTGTTTTTTTAATAGAAGGAATACAAGAGTCTTGGACTTCTTACCTTTCTGAAAATGGCTTTATCTACTTTCTGGAATCATAATTTGGCTGGGATTTGAAGTCTAAATCGAAATTTAATTTTAAAAAAATACCTGAAGGCACTGTTTTGATCTGTTCATCCTACTCCTCCTGCCCATTCTTCATGTTCTTTCCCTTGCCAATCGCTTTACCTCTCCTGCCTGGAAACACTTAGGTTTTTCTCTCTCTTTGGGACACTGACATTTCACATCAGGTACTTTGGTATGGAACAGGCATTATTTCATTCCTGTTTTCAGGCATATAAAAGGATATTGTAGTTCCTTTACCTTCAAATTAATGGTATCTCAAACAAAAGAGATGAAAAAAAAAAAACCCTGGCATTTAAAAGATACCCCAATTAATTTTAGATGGTTTGTCTATTAAAGACAATTTTATTAGGATTTTGCTAGGCCTGCTTTGGATTTCTAGACTAATTTAGGAACCATCAATTTTATGTTATTATGTATTCCTATTTCAGGAACCTAGGAAAACACTCCATTTGATCATGGTGATCTGCAAAGTCATATACTTGTCTTCACATTAGGGATGTGAGTAAAAATATTTCTCTGATGAAGAACATGAGGCACAATGGGAACATACACCCCCACTGCCACACACACCTTAATCTACACTGTCCCAAAGTTTCCAAAAGCCAAAGAGGGAATTCCAAAGGATTCAAAATAGCAAGTCACATTCCTGGTTGATTGTGAGGACAATTTCTATCCTCGTTTTAAACAGATAAGAATATGAACTCTAGAACCTGAAAATACCTGCTTCTCTGAAGAGGCTTTTCCTGCTCTTCAGGGGTAGGTAGGCTGGGGACTGTCAGGGGTCAGCACTGGATACCGTGTTGTCACTGCCCACTGAGGGCCGCCAGCGTGGGCGGACAGCATAGGGCTCCTCTGTCCTCCCAGGCACTTCCAGACCTCTCCATCCTTTCTCTGACCCCGTCTGCAGGGAGACTCACCCTCTCCTCTCTCTCTTCCAACACCTGGAAACCCCTGTTTGGAAGACGAGTGGAGACGTGGGTAGCTCCTATTCAAAATCTTCATTCCACTGGACTGAATGAAGAATATCTTTTACAGGAAGGAAAACCTAGAAGCAAGGTATGAGAGTGCTCAAGTCCTCACATACTTAAGTGCCAGCCCCCTTTGTCCCTACTTTTACTCAAAGGCCCCCCAAAAGATAAATATGTCCATTCCAAGATCCCCCCTGAGATCTGTGCAGCGTACTAAGGGAGTGGGAAACAAACCCAGTGGGTACTAGGGGACTGTGCTCCGGCACTTGCAGAAGTACGCTCATTTGTTTAGGAGGGATTCACTCAAACCACCTAATAGGCAAGCCTTATCCTTCCTTTCAGAGATGAAAAAATGGTTGTCAATAGCGGCCTGAAATAGAGTATGAGCTTAATGGGTAGTGCCTTTCGAAATCAAATCAGGTGATAAAAATTTTTCTCCTTCCGTTTTGAACTACCTTAGATATGTGGGTGAATTTAAGTGTATTTCTAATATGTCTTAGTAAACATCAACTGAAGCCCTTTTCTGTACCATTCCTCGTGTTGAGAAAAGATGGACATGGGTCCCTTTTGATGGGCAAGGATTCTGGCTCCATCAGCTACTGTCCAGGTGGTCTCTAGTGAGTCATTAAAACGCCACAGTTCTTTAGTTCCTCATCTGCATGTAGAAATACTGCTGGGTTTGCCTACCTGACTCATAGACATTTGTGTGTGGATAGAGTCTGATAATACACATGAAAGGGTTATAAAAAAAACCCCAGAGGGTATTGTCATTCTCTTCTGATGTCCTTCTCTTCATTAATCTGAATTCCTCAATTAAAGTTGAATTCAAACTATGCTTTTATTTAGAAGGGAGATGAACCATGTCTCTCTCTCGGTGTATAGCGGTCAATCTCCTTGTCTCCCTCTACCTCTTTTCCATTGAGTGTGAGCTGGGTGTGTGAGTCACTTCTGCTCTGGGTCATTATCTGGCATTCCCTGCTCTTCCCTTGAACCATGAAGAGAGAAGAGATAGCCTTGAAGTTTCCCCAGGGATGTCCCAGTTGGTAAACTGAGACTTTTAACCAGGGGAAGCTGACTTTCCATTGCCGGGCTTGTGATTCTACCCACTTGGGGCTTCGCCAACTCATCAGGCCAAAACCTAACACTTTATGTTTTTAGAACTTTACTATTTAACCCAGACTACAATCCTCATTATCCCATGTCGTGGGAAAGAAAACGGAGGCTCATAGTGGTAACATACTTGCTCCAGTTTTCAGTGCTGATGAGTAGCAGAACTGGAATTTGACCCCATGCGATCTTCCCCAGGTTTTTAAATCACATTGTTGTCCTATCTCTTAAACCCACTCTCCTCAACTAGCAGAGTCAAGAAAATATCCAAGCATTTAAAGTGCCTCTGAGGGTGCTTGCATTCTTTGGTTGATGATGTAAATAAATGTCAGTTCTTGTGTTTCTACTTCCTTGCTCAATACCCCAATGAAATGAATACTGATCTCCCTGGTGCCTGAGTTAGGTAGGACTACATGAAGTTGTTAGCATTTGGCCATTACGTTCAGTTCAATCTGATATTTGTCGAGCCCTACGTATACAGGTATAAGATCGGTACTGAGATTTTCTTTATCTTAATTTCATCTAATCTTCACACCAATACTGCACAGTAGTTTTACTTCCATTTTCTCATAAATATCTCACAGGATCAAACTAGTTGGAGCTCAGCTATCAATTGTAGTGGTAGAGACGGGTCCTTTTACAGAGGGGTCCTTCTCCCTGCACAGCTCTGGTAGCTGAGCCCAGGAACTGAGCAGAGCTGGAGGCTCTAAGGAGGCAAGATGCTGGGGTCACATTCAAGCAGCAGACTCTTAAGAGTTTTGAAGTGAAGTGTGAATTAAAGGGAAATAATATGACCTTTGGAAGACGTTTTAGTATGACTCAGTGGACAGCAATAGTCGGTTTTGGAAAACTGAGTCAGATCTTTTCAATTCATTCAATCTTATAAAACCGTCAGCGTCCGCAGGCATGTGGGCATGGTTGCTACAGCTTTAAACAGAACTGAAGCGCGATTTTCCATACTGGAGGGTGCTGCTGTGGGAAGAGCCAGCAGAACTGAGGAAGGATACACTGGGGACTGTTGGGATTCAAGGTGGAGACAAACACAACTAAAGAGCTGAGAGGTAGATGGGGAGAGGGAGGACAGGAAAGTCTTTGGGGTTACTAGCAGAGAAGAGCCATAATGGGAAACTCTTCGGGATATCTACTGTTCACTGAGCTGCGCAGGGTTAGGGAATACAGCTGGGCCACCTGGAAGCAATTTGAAATGACTATAAGTTATGAACTCTTAAGGGAGGAGGGGTGTTGAGTGGGCATGAACATACTGAGATATGTTCCAGTTGGGTGGAGTATTATTCAGGGATAGATGGAAAAGTGTTGAAGTGGCTCAGAGGTATTCATTTTAATGGTGTGATTTTTCTCTGTGGGAAACTACTTTCAACTGTTCTTTTTGATACAGATTGAATCATACTCTTTTTATTTTCTTCAAGCTCTATTTGCCATGAGTATTTTTAAACCCCGGACAATTGCTGCCTCATGTTCAGGGGACTGATTAGTAGATCCTTGCTGAGCGGCTGCCTCTCTAAGCCTAAGACTTTGAGATTAATTTTCAACTGCTGACATAAAACCATCAAAAGAAAATAAGAACAAATGTTGTAATTGTTTAATAGATTTTTGTCTTAACTGTTTTCTGGGCAGTGTGCCAAGTATTGGAGTATACAAAGGCAGCCTTCTGCAAACTTATAATATAGCTGAGAGGAAAACTGCCATATACACAATGCAAGATAGTTTACAAATGCAAAACATGGTGAATAGACAAAGTGACAGAAAGCATTAAAGTTAATGCTGGAAATGGGGCTAGAGGAGTGCCTGGGGAGTGCAGACTGGAACTGATCATTTTAGTATTGAGAAGGTGCCAGGCAGAGGAGGGCATTTTAGGAAGAACGATAGAAGTGCTAGGGGTGAGCATGCCCATATTTTCTTAGCATTTGCATTAGACCAGCTTGGGCAAAAGTGGAGATGTTGTTGAGTAAGTTCTGTGAATGGCCTTCTTTTCTCTCTCCACATGATCCTTGGTAGTCTTGTTCAGTCTTTCAGATTTAAATAATGTCCTATGTAGATAATTCTTGGATTTGTGGCTGCAACACAGACCTTTCACACTCACGATGAAGCTCCTGTCTTGTCACCCTCCTGACTTGTCCTAGTGCACCCAACTCCCATCTTTCCCCTTGTGTAGGTGACATCTTGATTCACTCAAGAGATCAAATCAAAATCATATGACTGCTTTTTTCTTATTCTTCCATCCGTAACCCACCAGTGAGTGATCTCAGTTCTTCCCACATGTTCTGGAAGTTTGTCCATGTTTCTTTGACCTCTAATACTACCTGCTATGGCATTGCCTCTCCTGCCTGTCATTCTGCGAAGCCTCGAATCTATTCCCCCAAAGCTCAGCTCCCTGCAAGCCTTTCTGTAACTTGCAGTCAAAATATTCTTTCTGAAATGTCATCAGATCAAATGTCAGCAGATCGTCGCCCTGCTCAGAACCTTTTTGTAGCTTTCTGGTGCCCTTCGCATAAAATCTCAACTCTCTCCTGTGGCCTGCGTGGCCCCACTCAGTGGGTATTTCTCATGTCTGCCTAGCACTTTGATCTGATAGCTGCTTCTCTGTTTTCTTTGGGGACTCACCCTTTCCCAATTTCTTTCTTTTTTGTTTTTTCGTGGTATAAAAAGTAATGTATTGTGTTGGTGTTCTCTGCATAAAGATGTCATGGGAGGGCTGGAGATTTGGCTCAGTGGTTCCAGTGCCTGCCTCACAAGTGTAAGGTCCCTGGTTCAGTCCCCGGTAACCACATACAACAATACTGGGCATGGTGGCCACGCCCACTGGCAACCAGTACCACATACCACAGTGCCAGGCATGGTGGCTCAAGCCTGTAATCCCAGCACTTGGGAGGCAGAGGCAGGAGGATTGCTGAGTTCAAGGCTTGCCTAGGCTACATAGTGAGCTCAGGGCCAGCCTGAATTACAAAGCAAGGCCCTGTCTCCAAAAAAAAAAAAAAAGATGTCATGGGAGAATTGATCAGGAACATATGAAATCATTTATTCATTAATGTGTTATCAAATTCAGTTTTCTATACTCTATGATGCTTATTCAATTTTATAATTTTAGATACACATATTTTAAAATATTTAACTTATTTTGTAAGAAAATTTAATATTTCATGGATAAAGATCATTTTGTTATTTAAATAATTAAGTAATGAATTATGTAGTGGTACCGGGGATTGAACTCGGGCCTTTGTGCTTCCAAAGAAGGTACGATACCACTTGAGCTAAACCCCCGGCCCTGTTTAAGCTTTATTGTTTTAAAATTGTACAGATCTTTTATAATACAATATTTTGTTATTTAAGTGACCTTTAAATGGTTAATGTACAATGCATTTTTTTTCTGAAACAGCCATAAATTATTATTTCATCAGTGTGATCATTCTAAATAGAGTCATAAAGACACTGGGAAGGTCTGAGTGCCGAACTGGAAAACATCAACAGCACAGACTCTTCCCTGTAGAACCCAGATGACTGTCAGTCGAAAGTGCTTTTTCAGATTGTGGATAGCAATTAGAGATGGTCCAGTGGGAGACTGGTGCTCATCACCCTTGATGGTCACCGTGACAATCACGTATTGTTTACTGTTAGTCCTAGTTAATGCTGTTTGCATTCAGTCACTGCCTGCCCTGGATCTCAAACCAGGTGAGGGTGTCAGGTGCATCTAGAGGAGCCTGGGTAACTGGGAGAGTAATGGAAAAGGAATACTGTCAAGGCCAAAAGGCACAAACAGATTTAAAGTTCCTTTGGGGACAAAGTTTTGCAGAAAGAAAACAGTGCCTTGGAATAAGGAAGTACAGCCTAGGGTAGAAATTACTGCATTTTATGTCATTTTCTGATTTGTCCTTCATTGCTCATTAGGCATCTCAAAACAGCAGGCTGTCTTCATATAAAAACCTGCCATGAGTCTATGCCCATGCTGCTTTGAATGCACTGATCTTCTGATCTCAGAACCTAAGCAGAGCCCAGCTTGGTTAGTACTTGGATGGGAGACAAAAATCATCATGACAGTATATATCATGGGTGTACTTTTTGACTGGCTACATTTTAGAAAAAATGAATTCATCAAAACCCTTGGCTGAATTAAAATAATCTTTTTCTTTTGTACTCAGCTCACTCTAGAAATGTGTACCAAACTATCTCATCTTCTCAGCGGGCCTAGCCTGTGCATTATGACTCGTGCTTAGCCATGTTAATTGCCTGCTGAATATACATGAGCTTGAACTTAGATGTGAAATGTTAGTTATTATTATCAACACTTGTCCTTTCGTGAAATCAGTATCAAAATACTTGCACTCTTCAACACATTCTTTAGAAAAATGTATAAATTCTTCAAATCTATTTAAAGAGTGTCACTGTGTGCAAATAATCATAACTTTGAGTTGGCCTCAGTATATTACTAATGCAAATCCTTTCATTTTTTTGAATGCTCTTTGATGTTTCAAAAAGGGAACTCTGTAATTTGACTCACTGACTTTAACATCAGCCCTAAATGATCAGCAGTCTTGAAAAGCCCTTCCCCTGATTCACACTGTGAGTGGTTCTGGTAACCTAACTCCACTTCCACCCCTGTTCCTGAGATTGTCTGTGCCATAGACCAGCTACGTGCTTTCTCCATGTCACAGTGATTGGCTCAAAAAGACATGTCTAGGGAGTTAATCCAATAAAGCTCAAGCCTGGATCTTTTGCTGGAACACAGGGAATAACAGGCTTTACAATTATATGCTTTAGAATTATGGCTTCCTGAAGTCAACTGAGAACAAGAGAGACTAGGAAAGAACCAAGTTCTCTTGACTGAGCTCTATACAATCCCCCTCCTTGTGGAATGCTTCTACTCTTTAGTTATATGAGCTCCCTCAGAAATCTCTCTTTAGTTCTGGTATGTATCTGGATCCACCTGTGTCTGTCTTTTTAAGATCAGAGGAAGACATTCCTTGCAGGCCCTGGCAGGTTTACCTGTGTTTCTGTGACTAGTATGTGTTCACAGAGGATCAAACCAATCCCAGCAGGGTGAGGGTCCTTGGAGGGGAGAGAACACAGTGAGTTCTGTTAGGAAACAGCTTCCAGATGATGGATGGCTGGTTTAGACTTAAAAGTTTGCTGTGTAAGGTGATTTAATTTTCTGTTTTTTGAGTTTTCTGGGTGCTATAGATCAGAAGACTCTGAGACTATGAATGAAGAAGCTAGTTCATCTTGTCGCAGGTTTTTGACCACACTTGTGCATAATTAACTGCCCTCTGACTGACCTTTGTGTCCTCTGCTCTCTTGGTGTTAAAGTTTCGACAGCAGGATTTCAGAAGGTCTAATAAGACAGCCTGATCACAGACCATCTCCAAAAAGTGTATTTTAAAAATGACCCTTCCTCACTGAAAAAAAAAAAAAGGGCCCTTCTTTTCCCTGTGCATTACCTCATGAAAAATTACATAACATTGTGTAAGCCACAGAGTCTTTGAATTTTGTGATAAGATTTTATGGTGTTTTCATTTCATTCTTCCCTGTCCTGTTCCCAGTTCCACCTCCTCCCCTTGTTCTGGTTATTTATAATTTGAAGAAAATACATTCTGCCTCTCAAGCTCCTTCTTACTGAAACTCCTGCCGCAGTTGCTGGTCGGGTTTGTCTCCTCCTGCGTGCAGCCGTCTCTGAGCAGCTTGGAGTAGGATCAGCGGAGTTCCCCACGAGTCCAGGCTTCTGAGGAGAATTTGAGGAACCTGGGGGGGATGTAGGGCATGTGAACCCTTGGAAGCATCAGAGCCCAAAGCATCTCAGCCAGCTGTGTGCTTTTATTGTGAAGTAGTAGTCATCAAAATATTGCCACGTCCCACACCACCCACGGCCACCACCCGGTGCTGGGCCAACTCCGTTCCTCCCCCACCCCAAGGAATCGGCTTGATTTTGAAGGAGCCCAGTGGAAGCTGGGGTTGAGGGTGGATAGTTAGGGAACAGAAGAGACAGCTTGACCCCGGAAGACAACCAGAAAGACTTTTGCTCTTAAAAAGGTGGTTCTTGCTTCTTACTGACATACTCTTCCTCTGTGATTCAGCTTAGGCTTTACTTCCTTTAGGGAACATGTTGACTCCTCTTCCCCACTTTCCTGGCAGGCGCCCCTTTGTCTTTCCATGCTACTCCGCCAGGAATAACAGCAAGCCTCCCATGAGTTGAAACTGTCAGATAATTTCTCTACCCAGTAACTCAGCTTCCAGAAGATTTACTATTGACTTTAACATCTAGTTGTGGAGACTCAGCTTCCGTTGCCTCACCTGTAAAATGGGAGTAATAACCTTCCCTCAACAGGTTGTGGGATTAAAGAAAATGAAGTATAGCCTGGAAGCTGGAGTACAATATTCAGGAAGTATTATTCTTGTGTGATTACATCATCATTATTTTTCTCAGTGCTGAGGCAAGGTACATAGTGTATGCTCAAAATGCTATTTGAAAAGAGCATGGGAATGGATTTACCAGAAAGAACGGTTTACAAAGTTAAGTAATTAGAGTAACATTCATTATTAGAGCAGGCCAACAATCTTGGGAGACACAACAAGGGGGCGAGGTGTGTGATTGATTCGCCAGTGGGAGAAACCTCTGGGCAGTTCACTGAAAGCAGAAGAATGAAGTCAGGGAAGACATCACCAGGAGGCAGCAGGCTCTGCGGCTTCTGTGAGGACAGAGGGAAGCAGAATAGAGAGGAGAGGAGGGAAATTTCAGGGAGCAGTTTTCCATACTTACACCTGTTTCCTTAGAAAATGTGAGCACTGAGGCTGTTCTCCACGGGAGCTGACGTTTCATTTGGTTTTTGGATCTGTGTCCCAACCCCAGAGTCTGTTCTTGCTGGAGAATGGGAGGCAGTTGCAGTGCGAGGCCTACACATCTGCAGAAATGCTTCCTTTGTAAACTGGTTCTCTATGACAACCATTGCATGTGTTCTGGGGCAGCTGAAGCAGGAATTCATCAAACCCTTTATGCCCATTCTCATCAGCATCAAAAGGGCTTTAATGCAGAATACTTCAATGTGCAGAGAATGAATATTCACAGACACATTTTTCCCATCAGTGGTCCAGAAGGATGTGACTGACTCTCATGTGGTTTGCTGCATCTTGGTGTAGGGGTTGGATCTGGCCTTTGTGATTATGGCAGACACGGAGAAATGAGTCAGCCTTTTGCACTGAAGAAACAGAATGTGCTTCTCCTGTCTGTGCTAAACTTGTTAAAAGCTAAGAGGTGTTGGGAGAGGAGTCAGAGGGCTTCCAGTTACCACTATTGGATGCAATGTGTGGAACAGGCTGATGAGTGCTCACCACAGATGGCCTGTACTTCCTTCTCTAGAACCACGTGATTTGTTTTCTCAGACTACTCTTTATTCTGTGCTTTGTTGCATCCATAGTTCTCAATTCTGATTGGACACAAGTTCCACATTTAAAGAGTAGTTTAAGATTTGTGAAGTGGGGACGGAGGGTTAGCTCAGTGGTTCCGGCACCTGCCTTGCAAGCGCAAGGTCCTCAGTTCGATCCCTGGTGACCACATATAATGCTGGGCGTGGAGACACGCCCACCAACAATCAACGCCGCATACCACAGTGCTGGACGTGGTGGCTCATGCCTGTAATCCCAGCACTTGGGAGGCAGAGACAGGAGGATTGCTGAGTTTGCAGTGGCTTGCCTGGGCACCATAGTGAGCTCAGGGCCAGCCTGAACTACAAAGCGGGACCCTGTCTCAAAAAGCGAGTTTCCATACTCATTATCTGATTCTCTAAGCAGAAGACTGGGCCAAGCAGTTAACCCTCTGCCTGCATGATGATGGGGGATCTGAAGCTCAGAGAGGTTTGTTTGGCCTCACAAAGCCAAAGAGATGCACTTAGACCACACTGGTCAGTGCTTCTGGTCAACAGGCTCTCAACTGCTCCACCCCTCAGCCTTCCTGCTATAACCAGTCTGAGTCATCAAACTCCACATCCCATAAACTCAAAGCCTGATCTTAGGCACCTCAAACATTCTTCATTGAGGCAATGGTTTAAATTCATTTCTAAAAGAGATCATCCAATGGGCAATCCTGCCACAGGGTTTGGGTTTGGTATCTTTGGTAAATTTCTATGACCCACAGAGGATCAAGTAGATTTGGCATCTGTGAGACTCATTTTAGTGCATGTCTGGGTGTCTGAGGACAGCATGGAGCTTCTCTTACTGCTGTGTCTCTCTCTCACATGGTGTCCCCAGGGCTTCCCTGATCCTGGAAGCCCTCTACCTTTGACATTTCCATGGCAAACAGGTACCTCCAATGATGCAGTAAGGGGCAGAGGAGTCATTCAGTGTAGGACAATAGGGTTATACTCCTCAAAATTATAAATGCATCAATTCTTGCATCCCCAAGTAACTGTACTAGGTAGGATAAGTACTGAGATGTGGCCAGGGTTTTCTACTGCAGCCCATTTTGTAAGAGTAAAGACTGAACAGTGTGAGACACTGTCTGCTAAGGAGCCAGTGAAGTGAACTGTGGCTGAACCACGTAAGCAGTAGGCAGCCACACAAATGCATGAGACATTTCTTAGTCTACTGATAAAGATTGCTAGGCTGGATTATTAAGCAAAAAAGAAAAACGCAAAACACTAATTTGCTACATTTGGTATAAGGACTAGCAAGTGAGTATATTTTCATGTGTACTTGTGTCTGTGTAAAGAAACACTGGAAAAACACTCAGGAAATAATAAAATGGTTGCATTCAAGAGGTAGAGAGTAGGAGAAGGAGAGGGAATTAGATTTTTTGGTGAGTATTTTTTTATCACTTTGAGTTTTAAGCATATTAATAAATTGTTTAAATAATTGAATTCAGCCAACTTGGCCCTTCCAGTAGGCCAAGGTGTGCTGACATCTTGCCACTGAGTTTTTGCCCTAGAAACTAGTTCTAGACCTGATGTGTTTGAGAAGACTTCAGATTCTTACCTTCTGTGTCACCCATTCTGGCATCTAATTGTAACTGGAGCATGTTGCCATCTAAAAGGACTCAATAAGGGGTGAGTGTGTCATCCTAAATGGAGACAAGGGGAAAAGCTGGAAGGTGGAGTGGTTGTATGAAGCCTTCGAAAGCTGCCCAAGTGGTTCTGACTTTAGGATTTTGCAGGATTCAGTTCCTTCACCTGTGGTGCTCAGATGAACTTCCTGCTTCTCTTCCTGCTGTGCATTGGCCTGGGCAGGAGGTACTGGGAAATGCCACTGTAATAACCAGTGGCATTGGAATGCCTGCCTGACTGCTGGTTTGACTTGACTGCAAAGAGGCCTGGCATCACCTGGCTTCAAGGAAGGAGATCTTGGTGCCAATTGCTCTACTGCACTGTCCAGGATGATGAAGACCTGAAGTCACCCCAGGGCAGAGCGTCCCCACTCAGCAGCAACCAAGCACCAGACTGGTTCTGTTCAGAAGGGATTAAACAATTCAATATACCTTTTTTCCCTTTTCTCCTAACATTATCTCTCCCATTCCCACATATGTCCCTCTTTGCTCATTATATGTAGGTTAGTTCAAGAAGGCTTGCATACCCTCTTTTCCCTGGAAGGAATTAAAGCAAGCCCCAGCTCCACCCAGCGTGGCTGACTAGAAGCCCTGCTTATCACTGGTTCTCCCATCCCACTGCCAGTTTCCTGCCAGGAAGAACACTGTTGTTGGTAAAGTCATCCTAAAGGAATGGGAATAATACAGAAAAGAATAGAATATTTTTTCCTACCAAACAAAAGTGGGATTGCATGACACAGCTCTTAATATCTACCAGGTGGCTGCATTTGTTAGGGATATGAAGCATGTCTTATTTGGCATACCCAAAGCACCATGAGCCTTCAGTAAGGCCTTGGAGACACAGTGAGATACTCATGAATGTCTGGGTCTTTTATATAGGACAAGTAGGAGTTTGCTGAGAAAGGTGATTTAGTTTGACCAGACTTGTTGGAGAGATACTGCTCCACTCTCTTCATTTGCCTGCACTATAAATTACAGAAAGAAGAGTTTAAACCGGTTTTTTTGTTTTTTCCTTTTACTCAAGTAGAGTTGTTTTGCTTTGCCTATCTTCTAGGAAAATAAGGCATATGTCAGAAAAAGATAAGACAATTCAGGCTTTGATCCAGAGCCCATGCTCGTCAGTCTATGGCCCTCAATGCCTTAGCTGTGGAATCAGTATAATATGCCTTTTTTGGATGTATTAAAGAATGTTATAAAAAAAACCTCTCCTTTCAAAAGCTGTCCTAAAAGGAAAGTTCATCACAGTCAACACTCACACTGAGAAACCAGAACAAGCTCAAATAAACAATCTTATGAGGAATCTTGAGATACTTGAAAAACAACAATCTAGGCCCAAACCAGAATTAAACAGGGAAATTATAAAGATTATAGCTGAAAACAATGAAATTGAGACTAAAAATCAAACCAAATAAATATCAAAAAATCAACAAATCAGAGAATTGGTTCTTTGAAAGAATAAACAAAATAGATAAGCCCTTAGCCAGACTTGTCAAGAGAAATAGAGAAAAGACTTACATTAACGAGAAAGAAAAAAGTGAAATTACAACAAACTGTTGAAGCCTAGAAGATAGTAACTACCTTAAAAAAATTGTATTCTAGCAAGTTGAAAAATTTTGAAGAACTGGAAAGATCCCTAGACTCATATAGATTACAAAAATCTAATGCAAGGAGACACAAATATGCTGAACAACCCAATAACAAGCTATAAAGTCACAGTAATAAATCTACCAATTTTTAAAAGTCCAAGACTTGATGGACTCACTGCTGAATTCTATAAAACCTTTAAGATTGTTGTATCAACAATACTTCTCAAAGGCTCCCAAATTCATCAATACCAATCAATACCATTTGATTCCAAAGCTGATAAAGACACAACTAAAGAAAACTATAGGTGAATCTCTTTAATGAACATGGATGAAAACATTCTTAAGAAGAGTGAAAAGTGGCAGCACATCATCAAAAAGATTGTACATCATGACCAATAGATTTGATTCAGAGATGCTAGGACAGTTGAACATATGTAAATTAATGAATGTAATACATCATATAAATAGAAGTCAGGTCAAAAACCACATGGTCACATCAGTAGATGCAGAAAAGGCTTTTGACAACTCTGAATAAAACAGGCATATAAGCACTGTACCTGAATTTGATAAAAGCTATTTATAACAAACCAATAGCCAAATCATATTAAATTGTGATAACCTAAAAGCTTTCCCCCTAAAATCAGAAACAAGTTTAATGATATCCACTATCTATATTCAGCATGGTACTCGAAAGGTTAGCCAAAGCAATCAGGCAAGAGAAAGAAATAAAAGGGAAACATATAGAGAATAAAGAATTAAAAGTACCATTATTTTCAGATGACATGAAGCTCTACATAGAAGACTCAAAGATCACCAAAGGCTCAGAATTAGTAAGTAACACCAGCAAGTATCATAATACAAGATCAAAATGTAAAAATCAGTATTTGTATCAGCAATGAATGAGATGAGAATGAAATAATGAAAATAATATAATTCATAATAGTTTCAGGAAAAATGAAATACCTAGCCTAGGAATTAACCTACTGAGGAAAGTCACAAACAAAACTAGAGTACTCTGAAAAAGGAGATGGAAGAGAACATCAGAAAATGTAGTTTCCCTTTGCTCCTATTTAGGCAAAATCAATGCTGTCAAAATGTCCATACGCCCCAAACAGTTATATATAGATTCAGTGCAGTCCCAATCAAAATACCAATGGCATTGTGTGAGGACAATCCTAAGAAATTCATATGGAGCCAGAAAAGACACATAGGAAACGCGATCTGGGGCAACAAGAGTGATACAGGAGGTATTACTATAAAGACAGCATGGCACTGGAATAGAGTAAAGGATGCAGAAACTTCCCAGACATTCAGCTATTTGATCTTTACAAAGGGACCAAAAGCACATGTTGAAAGATAGATAGTTAATTAGTGGTTCTGGGAAAACTGGATAACTTTGCAGAAGATTAAAACTGGACCCTTATTTCTCACCATACACTACATTAATCAAAATGGATCAAAGACCTGAACATTAAAACAGACATTAACCTACTGAAGATAAAATAGATAAAACACTTGAAATCATATGTATAGGAAAGGATTTTTAGTTGCACAAGAAATAGCAGCAGGAATCAACAAATTTAAAAATTAGCAAAGTGAAGAGACAACCTACAGAATGGGAAAAATTTTTGCCAGTTATTCTTCAGAGGACTAATATCCAGGGTATATAAAGAACTCAAAGAAGATAATCTGAAATAAAATACTGGTCAAGAAATGGACAAGTGAGGCTGGAGATTTAGCTCAGTGGTTCCAGCGCCTGCCTAGCAAGTGCAAGGGTCCTGGTTTGATCCTGGGTAACCACATACAACAATACTGGGTGTGGTGACTCACACCCACTGGCAATCAGTACCACTTATCACAGTGCCGGGCATGGTGGCTCATGCCTGTAATACCAGTACTTGGGAGGCAGAGGCAGGAGGATTGCTGAGTTCCAGGATTGCCTGGGTTACATAAAAAAATAAAAAATAAAAATAAAGAAAAAAGAATTGAACAAATGAAATGAACAGCACTTCACAGAGCACAGAGGGAGGAGACAAATAGTCAACAAATGTATGAAAAAATACTCAACACCTATGGCCATTAGAGAAGTGAAAATTAAAACAATGCTAAGATTCCATCTTAAGAAAGAATGGTAATTATCATGAAATGAAAAAAAGGATGTAGTGAAAAAGGCACTCTCCTGCATTGTGGGTGGGAATATAAACTAGTATAGCCATTATAGATATCAGTATGGAGATCATTCAACTAAAAGTAGAAATTCCATAGGACCCAGCCACCCACTTCTAGGAATCTTCCATAAAGAGCTTAAGTCATATACTACAGTGTTACTCACAAAGTAAACTTTATAGCAATGCAATTCATGATAGCTAAATCCTAGAAGCAGCCAGTGTACTTATCAACAGACCTTCGGATAAAGAAAATGTAGCATCTATATATAATGGAATATTTCTCGTCTATAAAGTATGACAGTTTGAGACATTTGTAGGAAAATGGATACACCTGGGAAATACAATGTTTAGTGAAATAAACACAAGCTTAAATACCTATGATATCATTTGAGCAAGGCCAAGTACAAAGAGAAAATGAAGGATAGAAGGGGACAAGGGGAGGGGACACATCTCTTACAAATGGGAAGGGGACCAAGAGACCCAGGACAAAGTGGGAGGGGGAGGGGAAGGGAAAATAAGTAGAATAAGAACATGCTAAATATAGGAACCTCGGGCCGGAGGGTTAGCTCAGTGGTTCCAGCTCCTGCCTTGCAAGCGCAAGGACCTGAGTTCGATCCCCGGTTACCACATACAATGCTGGGCGTGGAGACACGCCCACCAACAATCAACACCGCATACCACAATGCCGGACGTGGTGGCTCACGCCTGTCATCCCAGCACTCGGGAGGCAGAGACAGGAGGATTGCTGGGTTCGCGGCGGCTTGCCTGGGCACCATAGTGAGCTCAGGGCCGGCCTGAACTACAAAGCGAGACCCTGTCTCAAAAAGCAAAAAAAAAAAAATATATATATATAGGAACCTCATAACCTCAATGATTATACACATTATATGGCATAAGCCCTAGCTAAGATTAATGAGATCAGTAAGAATGATGATAGGAAAAAGAGACATGGAGGAAGGGAGGAGAGGGAAAGTGTTTTAGGAAAGATTTTTGTAAAAACAAGATGTATTATGTGCATATACCCACTCCCTAAGATGATTCTAAGTTACATGTACTGCAAACAGGTACTGATAGAAGATTTTAAACTATTAAAAGGAAATGGTAGAAAAAGAGAGGACTGTGTTCCTGGATAACAGTTGCATGAGGCTTCTTTGCAGGTGATATCCAGAAGAAAGAAATGGAAAAGCAGAAAAAACAGCAAAGGTGTTTTTTTTTTTTTTTTTGAGACAGGGTCTTGCTTTATAGTTCAGGCTGGCCCTGAGTTCACTATGGAGCCCAGGCAAGCCTCCAACTCAGCAATCCTCCTGTCTCTACCTCCCGAATGCTCGGATTACAGGCGTGAGCCACCACGCCCTTCACTGTGGTATGTGGTATTGATTGCTGGTGAGCGTGAGTCTCCACGCCCAGCATTGCATGTAGTTACCGGGGATTGAACTCAGGGCCTTGCACTTGCAAGGCAGGTGCTGGAACCACTGAGCTAAATCTCCAGCCCCAGCAAAGGTGTATGTTTATTGAAGATGGGAAGGAAGTACACTCTACAGAGGAGCATGGGCAAGAGAAAAAGTCCCCAGTAGCCCAGACCATAAGGAAAGAGGTCTGTCTCACGCAAACAATGGAGTAGGAAAGTCTTCCTACGAAACACTCTCAGGTCACGCCATGTGTAAATTGACCTGTTGAGAAGAACATTTGATCCCTGCTGTATGTAAACGAGGGATCAAGAATGCTATGCTTTGATTGGTTCTGCCCAAAAGTAAAATAAAATCTGAATTGCATTTTAAAAGTTCTTTTTACAACTCCTCCCTGTCTCCATACACATCCCGATTTTTTCCATGGTTTTATCATAATGCCCCTAAAGAAACCCATGTAAAAATATCAAAGCTCGTGTCTAGGGAACTCACTGTTTCCAACCAAAATAAGGCAAAGCACATACCAAATAATAATATGATATTGAGAATAAGCCTGGGTATACTGTCACCAGACAGCCATGTGGTGGGGCAGTGCCTCCGTGGACCACACGATCAGGAAGGGGAGTCAAGGGGAAGGCTATCTGGAAGGCACAGTGAGAGCCTGGGCAGTTGTGGGAGGTCTGAAGATCACAGCCCTGTGGGAAGAGGGGACATGCGCAGTGGCAGGTGCAGACAGGGAGGTGCTGAGATCCGGAGCGAAAACAGCAATCACCCTCTTCCAGGCAGCACTGTGCCATGGCTGTAGACTATGGCCTCTGGACTAGGAGGCCCTGAGCAGGCACGGGAGGTGCAGAGGAGAAAGAGCAAGGCCAGGGCCTCTAGCCAGGAGGAGCAGGGCTCCCTGTCGATGAGGGGTCGCATCTTGAGGAGGAGAGGCCTGAGCGGTAAGCACCCGTCTCCAGCTAGCGCCTCGCTAATTTGCTTCCAAAGCCCGGTGTCCAGCTGGGAAACGCTCTGAGGCCCTCACCTGCCTGCAGCTGTATGAGCTCATGTGATTTTCTCGTGTTGTCACCAGGTAACTGCATGTGGGCAGGAGCAGGGCTTTGTCTGGACCTGCCAGAGCCCACCCACACCCCATTCCCAGGGCCACTCGACTCTTCTGCTGGTGGCTGTAGGACAGGCCAGCTGGATGTGCCCAGTGCCTACCTTGCTACCCACTAGGAGAAGGGGCAGTGGCCGGATCAGGGCTCCGAGCTCTCCTAGCTAGAGAAATCAGGCTGGTCATTGAAAGAGGGTGAGGAGGACTTGGGGCCAGCTGGACAGTCGAGGCCTCTCCCTTTGGAGCACCGTGAATTTACATGAGGCACCAAGCCACCTCCAGCCAACTGCCAGCCAAAGTCATTTTATGGGTCCAATGTTAGTAAATACCACTGCTTTCTTGAGAAGCAGGAAAACCAGGTTTTGTTTATTTAATCTTCCAATTTATTAAAGGTGCAGAAACTAAACTATCTAAAGCCTTAAGAGATTCATAAAAGTGTATTTGTAAAGTGCATTTGTATTTATGTTTGTCATTTTCTGTCACTGTGACTGAATACCTGAGGCAGTGAACTTCATGGAAAGGAAGGTTCAACTCACAGTGTCAGAGGGCTCAATCTGTGGTCCACTGACCCAGTTGCTTTTGACCTGTGGTCACACAGTACAGTGTGGCAGAAACATGCAGCAGAAAAGGCACCAAGGGGCAAAGAGATGGGAAGGGAAGATGGCAAAGTCCCATCCTCTTTCCAGGATGTGCTGCAGTGGGCCTCACCTTATCAGATGAAGGTCTAAGAGCAGAGTCTAAAGTTTCTCAAAGTAGGAGGAAATTTGCCTACCAACTACAGTATAAAAACTGCCTGACTTTCTAATTTGGAGATGAGTAAGTGCAAAATCAGTTCTTGGCTGACATACCTGTAAGTCTGGTCTACACTGGGAGAAGCTGGAAAACCAGGTTTTGTTTATTTAATCTTCCAATTTATTAAAGGTGCAGAAACTAAACTATCTAAAGCCTTAAGAGATTCATAAAAGTGTATTTGTAAAGTGCATTTGTATTTATATGTTTGTCATTTTCTGTCACTGTGACAGAATACCTGAGCCATGAATACATGAACACAGAGCCAATGCCTTAAAATTAATCAGCTCCAGCTTGTGTGTATGCATACACCTATGGAGGATGTGTGTGTGTGTGTGTGTGTGTGATTGGATATATATCTATATATCTGTATATATATGAAGAGAGAGAATCTGCTGAAAAAATGTGTACACAATAATTCATCATATTAACAAATGTCTTGAAGCTCATTGCCACTTTTGAGCTTCTCTTGCAATTATAGAGGCCAAAGATTAATCTCATGATGTCTTGATAAATTCAGCATTAAAATGTTTATGCAAGTTTTCCTTTCCCTGATACATATCTTTTTTGCTGGACTCTCACTATCTCTGTATATATCTCCTCATATATATATATATATATATATATATATATATATATATATATATATATATATTTATCTTTTGATATATGGTCTTACTATGTAGTTCAGGCTAGCCTGGAACTCATTATGTAGCCCCAAGTGGTTTCAAACTCATGGAGATCTTCCTGCTTCAGCTTCCCAAATGCTGGGATTACAGGTCTGCTCTGCTACCTGGCAATATCTATATCTCCATTGATCCATTTCTCTGACAAGTTCTAACTAATACAAGTATCTTAACATGCTAGAAGGTTTCAAGAAACTTGCACATAGAGAATTTTCCAGGTATAAGTTCCCAGAGAAAAAACCCATAACTGAAGTGGTGAGATAGGA
The DNA here is from genome assembly GCA_004025085.1 of Thryonomys swinderianus. NCBI lineage: Eukaryota > Metazoa > Chordata > Mammalia > Rodentia > Thryonomyidae > Thryonomys > Thryonomys swinderianus. The sequence continues at coordinate 27,114 of PVIC010008320.1, read as the reverse complement.
TTGGCAGAAACAGGGATTACTAAAATCCTTCTAAGAGTAGTAAACTTCTACTTAATCCCATGCAAGTGCTACTCTGGAAATGGAAATCCTGTGTCATGAGACAATGTGACTGAAGCCAAAAGCCCAATTATAGTGCAAAATTGTTGTAGGAAGAATTTTGCAGAAGGTATAGATTTTGAACCTCCCTCTACCTAGTCTACCATGAAGTACAGGAAATACTGGGATTGAAGTCACATAAAATAGGCCTAAGAAGCCTTCCTTAGGGACTTCACTCACAGAGGAAAATATTTCTCGTGAGGCTAACCCTCTCTGAAGAAAACCAATGGTGCTAACTTTGGTTACTTAAGAATTTGCCTTTATATAATCACAATGTTTCCTTGTTTAATGCTTAGGGAAAAAGAGGAGTGAAGAGGATTCAAGTTTTTATTAACTTTATATCATGTATTGAATTGTGTTGGGTACACTTTTGGAAGTCTGCAAGTGAATAGTGTTACGAAGCCAGGGTAACTGCCTGAGACTACAGCTCAGGTTATTTCTGTCTTGCTACTCTGAAAGGACATTAGAGCTCACAAAGCAAAGTCAAGAAAGAAATAACAAAGGGGAAAAGCAGCCCTTTCTGGAGGAGGCAGGCTTGCGTGGAGCATGGGAGTATGTGGCAGAAGGTATGGATGTGAATCATGAAGTTGTATGGCAGTTTCCCCCAGGAAAAAGGACTCAACGAAATGAACCAACCTACCATTGAAAGCGACATAAATGCAGCATTATTGAGCCACAGAAAGTTCAATTATGATTATGATCTTTTCAAAAGCAGCTAATTGCTGAGGATATATTTCCTCTTGCTTCTCACCATGCTCAGATGTTAGAGCAAATTTGATGAGTCATGTAATTGAACAAAAATATGTTTATTATATAAGAAGATAGAAATGATTAAATTCTCATTTAGGGGACTCTAATTTCCTAGATCTTTATGCAAAAGGTGGTATATCTTAAAGTCTTTTCTCTTAATAGTGAAAAATGTCTTTTGGCTGAAATGATTTCAGGTAAAAAATTTGTCCTAAGAATTCAGATAAACAGTAATTGTGCCCTAATTCTGGAAGCTTTACCTGGAATCCTCTGAGTGCCAGATGGCACTAGGAGCATCAGTGAAACAAAATAATTTCTACTGCAGCAGGTGAAATGCTTACATCAGATGATGCTCTCTGCAAGGCCACGGTCAGTGCAGGTGGGAAACATTGGAAAATGGGTTCTGCCTGGTTCTTTTCTGATCACAATTCAGCTCTCTCTTCTGGAGAATTATAGAATGGAATGGAATAGTGATTCTGACCTTAGCTATGCATCAGAATCCCTTAGGGAAACTTAAAAGTTGTGTTCCTAACTGGGTATCACTTCTGAAATTCTTATGTAGTTGTTTGGGCTGTAGCCTAGAAATCAGGATGAATGTTGAAGCTCATGGATTATAGAGCCTAGAACTTGAACTATTTGCTTTATAGATGAGGCAAGTGACGAGAGACAAGGACAGAGAGAAAGATGGAGAAAGGAACATTGCTTAGGTGGTGGCGTTGGAGCACGGATACAGCCTTGCCTGAAGTTCCCTGGATTTTCTGAAGACCTTGGGTTTCCCAGATGTATGATATGGAATCTTTTTTTTTTTTTTTTTTTTTTTTTTTTGAGACAGGGTCTCACTTTGTTCAGGATGGCCCACAGCTCACTATGTAGCCCAGGTAAGCCTGGAACTCAGCAATCCTCCTGCCTCTGCCTCCTGAGTGCTGGAATTACAGGCGTGAGCCACCACACCCAGCACTGTGATATGTGGTATTGATGGCTGGTGGGCATGAGCCACCATGCCCAGCATTGTATGTGGTTACTGGGATCAAACTCAGGGCCTTGAGCTTGTAAGGCAGGTGCTGGAACCACTGAGCTAAATCTCTGGCCCTGATAGGGAATCTTCATCCCCCCTTTTCCCTTGATACAGTTTGAATGGCTTTGCTACTTACCAGCTGAAGATGTCTGCTGCTTTATTTTAGTCCAGCTGAATGACCTCTTAGTCTGCTATCATTCCTCCTCAGGACATCAAGCCCAGCTGAGGTCTTTGGCAAACATGCTCAGCGTGAATGTTGGCAAACTGGCTGTACTGCAGTCTCCTCTGCTGCCTATTGTAAGGTCAGCTTGTTTTCAGAAGCTGGCAGAGAGGTTTCTAGGATGCTTATCTGGTGACATGCACTTTAACCCAATCCTCACTACAAGGGTTTTTCACAGGATCACAATGACTGTCCTTAACAAGACATCCCATTGTCCTGTAAATTCAATTTTCTGTCTGTCTGAGTACTACCCAGAGGCAACATTTGAGGAAGCTCTTAATTTTCTGTTTATAATCATGGGCTCTTAGAATCAATATGGGATATAACTGAATACATGACTTATAACTTCAGTTACCTTCTCTATTCATAATTCTGTATTAGAAACCAAACCATCATCTCAGATGGGCCACTGTGAGGATTCCTGAAAATGCAAGCAAGGCTCATAGCCCAGACTTAGGCTAACCGAAAAGACAAGAGACATTGTTGAAATATATTTGATATTTCCAGGATGTCCACCTAAGACACCACCATCCAAGGATGCCCAAGAACCCTCCATAAACGGCAAAGTATTTGTATATACCCTACACACATCTTCCTGTATAGTTTAAACTGTCTCTAAGTTGCTTACAATATATAATCAATACAAAAGCCATGAAAATAGTCATTATACGATATTATCTAGGGAATAATGACAAGAAAAAAATATTCACTAGAGAAGCAGTTTAAAACATTTTCAATCCATGGTTCATTGAGTGCAAGGTGCTAGATCCCATGGTTATAGAGGGCTGATCTATATTCATTTGGTGACTTACAGTTGTGTCTATGTTCAATTGCATATTAGTAGAAAGTGAGAGATATACCTTAATTTAGCCTCTGAAGATTTTAATCTATTTCTAAATGCTAAGCAAAGAACCAAAAATGAAAAGGAAGTGGAAGAACAAAATAGTATACTACTGTGAGAAATGAATTCCAAATAAAGAACAGGGAAAGACTATAGATTCGTTCATCAAAGAAATATAAAATGCTTCTTGGAAGAGAATGTTCCAGAAGTGTGCTAAAAGTTTGTTACTTTATACAGAAAAGAGGAGCCTTAATTTTTACGTAAACAGTTTGAGGTTTCAAAGAGTTTGACTCCCTCATTTATTTAAAACATCCACTGCTTCATGAATTAGCCTTGCACACTCCTCAGTAAGTTACTTATGTGGTGCTTCACTAGAGCTGCATGTTTATAGCAAGCCCCAGCTGTATAAACAGACTATCAACCTATCGGCTGGATTTAGCAGACACTCCAGCATGTTTAAATCTGCTGACATTTCAAACGATTATGTCTCCAGATTCTTCACAGATCCACCACTACAGTGACAGGATTGTTTCTGAGCAGCTCTAAGCCAAACACTGTGTGTGTTCCAAAGAATGGCCACCAAAGAAATGGGAACTGGTATTTTGCTTTTACTCAAACTCAGGGTAAGTGCTTTTGGTGGGCCTGGAAGAGGGGCAGGGTAGCTCAAAAATGGGGAAGACTTCTGGCAGTCTTGAGGGTAATGATGTTACTCTTGCACTTTTCCACGTATAGTACATAATTACTAGTAGTAAATAATTTATTGGTCAAGTGAGAGAGATTGTTTCTCCTCCCCAGTGTTCTTTGGTAACCATGAGTGCTATTGTAGGGCCTGCCCCCCTTTCTCAGTGGTTATTTTAGAGTGGATCTCAGGAAGTATTATGAGGAGTGGGGACATTTAGACAGGAGGGCAAAGAGCCAGTGAGAGGGGAGAGCAGGGCCTTGGGCCTACCTGGAACCTTAGGGTAACAGAGTAGACTGCATGTCAGGGCTTTGCCAGAGGGAGCTAGGATTGGGGTGTTCATCCACAAACTCCTCTCATTGGTGCAGGAGCGAACCTGGGCAACTAGATCAAGGGAAATACCCGCCGTACTTCAGCAGGGTTGGCCATACTACCTGTTTTTATATTGCAAAGACATTTACGATTGTCATGAGAAATTAGATTTATTTTCTCCAGCAGGATGAGGATCTTTTTTACTATTTGCTTAAAAATACTTCAATGGAATGATTTGGGACAGGTTTTCTAGTTACAGTCTACAACATTAACATGACAAATGAACACAGAAGCAAAGTTAAATTATCAGAATGCTGCTGGGAAGTAAAATATTATGAAGCCATTAATATCATCTTTTTGGAATTTTATTAACTTGAAAAGATGTTAAGAGAAATGTTAACATTAAGTAAAAAAAACAGGTTATAAAACTACAATTTTGGTTATGTGAGAAAATATTTATGTGGGGAAAAGAAAGACTAGAAAAAATATGCTACTGGTTAGGTGATTTTTTTTTTCCTCTGGGTGGTGAGATAATGAGTAACTTTATGACTTTTTATGTTTCTGATTCCCAATTGTTCTACAATGAACAACTGGCACTATATTTTAAAAAGTAGATCATGTTTTGGTTTTCTGTGTCCAATCAGATAAAGTGCAACATAGGTGGGGGGGGCTGCCTGTACATGTCATGGCAGAGCAGCATCTGTACAAACAATCAGACATTCGTGAGCTTGTTGATCTGAACATGAAGAAGCCAGCTGGGCTCCTCAGCCTATCTTTGTGAGCAGCTCCACAGAGCAAGCGGTATTCTGTGGGTGCTCATCTCAAAATGAGACCCTGAACTGCTTTGGTGTGAACTCGCAAGGCCTCAAGAGCAGTGTCCAGTGTACTATCTTCCCAGCAAGACTGTGGCCAGGGCTGAAGGAGGGGGTGGCTGCCTGGGTGGGTCAGAGGAGACCACTGGGGAGCCAGGAATGGAAGGTTAATCCTTGTGTCCTTTTGTGGTCCAGCTGAGGAGCACATCCTTGTTCACAGGTCCATAGGCTTTGTCTCAGTTCACAGCCCCTGCGTAGGACAGCACATTCTCAGTCCCATCTGAGGATAAGCAACACTAAGAGAAGCAGAGGGATTCAATAAGAGGACCCTTAACAAGATAATATGCAGAGAGAAGGTTCATTGACACTGACTGGATGAGAAAGATAGGATTATAAGTCATCATGACACACAGATAAATGTATACTCTGAGTTTGGGGGAGGCCAAGGAAGGAAGTTCAGAAAAAAGTCATTGTGGACTAAAGTGGTTGAAAAAAGTTTTCTAGAGAAGGCAGTGCTTTGAATAATGGATTTATTGTAAAAGGACTTAAAAATCCACCTGATTCAAGAGTGTTTCGCATTTTCAGCGATGAAAGCCCAAGTATCTAGAATTTTGATCCTGTTCTGCCTTAGATCTTGGTGTGTCATCATTTGGAATATGTTTCCTGACCCATGAAATGTCAAAAAACACCTGCCTTACAAGTGTATGAGCATGAGTCATAGGTGATAAACATCCTAGTTAATCTTAGTGGTGCTTTGAATTACTAAACGCTTAAAAATATGAGACAATTAAATATAGACCTAGGCAACCACAGGTTCTGAAGATAAAATGATAGTGATAAAAAGCTCAAAGCCTGGAACAGTGATAACCATCCAAGTCAAGTTAGGAGGGATTTCTCTGCTGGGGTATCCTAGTTACAAAATGAATACAGAGAGTTAGAATCAGTTGAGAAGTGGTTATTCCATCCTGGAGTGGGCTCAGCACTAAGCTGGGTGCTATGAGGGGAATTTAAAACATCATTAACGAGAGTATGTTTGGGCAAGTTCATAGCCCTCAAACCTGAAATGAAAGCTATACATGCGGGCAATCAGCTAGATTTGTATCAGTTAATGTAACCCTCAGAGACAATGCCAAGGGAGGCTCATCTCGCCACAAGATTAGACTCACCACTGAACACATCACGGCTTTTAACACCAGACCACCGCCATGTATTTGCTTGTTCTGTTGGTGGGAAACGGAGTCAGCTGAAGCAGCACATGAAAAGCAAGCAAACAAGCAGGGCGTGGTCATGATTCACACAGAGAATATGTTTCCCCTAAGATGGGCCCCTGATGGCCGCGGGCATCACTCAGTGAATACTCCTCGTGTCAGCTCTCTGACCCTTAACGACTGGAGCAATCCTGTGAAAGAAATGAAGAGGAAAGTGTTTATTTGATCAGCTGTGGATGCCAGGATGCCTGTGTGGCAATTTTGCAGAGCAGATACCATTTTATACCAGGCAAAAAATGACCTGCGAAGAGACCTTATAATAAACCTGCAACAGAAAAACAGTAAGCAAACAATAAAACCAAGACTACAGGATCACAGCAGTAACCTTTCCATAAGGTGATATTTGTAGCACTTTTACACATATTGACTCATCAAGTCCAAGGCTGAAAAATAAACCTGGCTTACACTGGAGTCAACCACACAAAGCGCTGGGAATGCTCTCGGAGGAATTTCTCACTGGCCCTAGGAAAGGGCTGAGAAACAAACATTGCTTCATATACCACTCCTGTCTGCCACTGCCCAGTCTCCTACATCCTGACTAAGACCATCACGGTACTCTGCTGGCTCACAACAGCCTGTGTAGAGCTAGGGCTGGAGAATTCATGAGTCAAGGTCAGCTACTGGTGATGGCATAGGCCCTTATAATCAATCATTCCATTCTACTATGCTTGCTTCGCCTCTCTCTTTTCTGTTTGTACTAAAAGAACCTGTTGTAAAGTCTTCTCTTTTCTTGGAAAAGTTTGCTAATCAGGCCTTCTGCACATGGAAAAGCAAACAAACTAACATTTGTTTGTTAATCATGATATTCGGGGAAAGGTAAACCAAAAACTGCACAAGAACAGGAAAGAAGACAAGAATGAAAATGAGGGTGTTCTGGAGGAACTGACGTAGTCAAGAGATTCAGAGAGAAGCGTGCTCCTCATTCAGGAGCCCACAGGTGAGCCTTAGTGCACGGGGACTTGCTCTCCAGGGACCTTCTTGAAAAAGACCACATATACAAGAGTAACTAGAGTCTTGGAAAGAACCAGTGCAGTGCAAGAATTTGCAATGGAATATAAGTGCTATGGGTGCTATGAGGGGAATTGGAATGGGATATAAGTTTCATTATAGTTACATGGTGCATCATTTTTTACAGGCTTTGCTGTAGCATATTCTGGGTGATCAGGGAGAAAAGAGCCCTAAAAGTTTCTTTCCACACCATCCATGTGCATCTTTTTGCCTGAGAGTGCTTCGCGTTGTCTGCCTTTCCCAGAATTCCACACTATCCCGACCAAGGGAAGCTCTCGCAGTGGGGCACTGAAACAAAATTTGTCTGGAGGTTCACATTCTCTCAGAAGTACTTAAGTGGTTATTCAACCAGCTTTTTACCTTTAGTTAAAACAAACTTACTTCAGCGTGAAAGGTTTCCTATTTGGTAATCGTTCTTTCCTAACCTCACTCTTCCCGCCTTGTAAGTAACCATTTTAAAGAGAAATTTCTGGCATCATCAACCAGTCCAGAAAACTGAGAGGTAGGAGAGAGGGTGAGGACCTCCCATGAAACCTCACTGGAACTGTTCATCTGGGCTTGGAAGGAAACAGATTTGCTTTCTCAAGGATGAGCAGCACAGGCGGGTACACAGCTGAATTTCTGTCCATCGGAGACACAGTGAGTGTCAGAAGATCTAGTGACTTTGTCGGGCCACATAGACAGTCAGTGCTCTCTGAGGCCATGGCTAGAGCAGATGTTGAGTCCAACTTCACCAAGCATACAAAAGACTGTGCTATAGACTCTCCAGCAAATCCCACACCTTCTGCACGTGGCATTTCTACTGCTCTTTCAGAAACGTGGTCTCTGTTCGAGAAAGGAAAGCTCATTGTTTTGGCATCAGGCCTCATAGATATTTCAAGAAAGATGTCACGGGACGTTGAGAGGAGTAGTTTTTTATGTATAAAATATTTTCTTCCGTGTTGACCCTTTCTAATCTTTGCATTGAGCATAATGAAAAAGAAACATCGGATCTAGCAACCCAGAAAGAAGAGCCACATTTGTTTTCCGCATTTGCACTGACACGTCCTTGCCTTTTTTTCCCCCTTCATAAAAACAACTGGAAAATCCCAGGTCTTTAAAGGGGATTAGCAATCCGAGAGGCAGTTTTGGCTCAAGGTGAAAGAGCTTTCGACAAGGAGCCAGGCAGCGCGAGCTCGGCTCGAGCCCCTTTGGCTGCCGGCCAGCAGGCTGTGGGCCTTCACACACGTACCTCCCTCCCTCAGCCTCGCTTTGCTCATTCAGGCAACAAGAAGCCTCGCTGGCTCATCCCTTAGTCCTCCCATTCTACTGCTTGTTTACTGGTCTTCCTCCGAGAGTTCCAGAGACCTTTGCATAATGTCCCTGGGCTCAGAACCCATTTAGGGTAAGAAGGGGCTCAGCTGTGCTCCTGTCACCATAGAACTAGCCCAGCTGCGAACAGCATGTTCTGACCCAGAGCAGGCAGAGCTCATGGAACCCACTGTTCTGACCTTACAAGTGTGGCACCGGGGCTACGGCCTGGTTTAGAGCTTGACAGAGAAAACGAGCTTTGGGTCAGAACGCTGCATAACCAAAAGGCGTGCTGGAGGGAGACCCAGAGGCAGGGCCACCCAGCTCTGCCAGGAATGTCGCCTGACTTTTGGTTAGTCACTCAACTCTTTGGGAAACCATTCCTAAATATTTGTGCAGTGAGGTCAGCCCTGCCTTTCTGAGGCTTTTCATAAGGTCAGAATATAAATGAAAGCAAAAGGGTTTGGAAACTATAAAACGGTACAGAAGCAGAAGGATTGTGACCACCCTTGACTGTTGTGTCCGCCCCGTGCACATCTGAGGAAGGAGGCAGGGCTCGAGCAACCCAGCACAGGGATGAAGGCAAAGAGAAGCTTGGCAGAGGGACTGGAGATGTCAGGTAAAGCACAGCACCAGAGAACCAGGAGACAGGAGGCTCCTGCCTGTGGCCAGCTCCAGGCTGAGGCATGCGGAAGCTCCGATGGAGCCTACTGTGTCCCTGCCCCCCATCCTCCCTGTGACCCGCATTTTCAAAGTCCCTCTGGTCATCGATGGTTAGGTTGCTGCTGGAAACATCGGTTTCATTGTTTCTCTTAAGTGGAAAATGCCAGTGCTGAGGAAGTAGCTCTGTGGTGAAACACTTGCCGGACCTGTGTGAGCCCATAGATTCAATCGCCAGTACCAACAAAAAAAGGGATGACAGAAAAAGCCGGGCATGGTAGCATGCATGGAAATCTAAGCTACTTCAGAGCCCAAAGCAGGAGGATCGTGAGTTCAAGGCCAGAATAGGCAACTTAGAAAGACTGTGTCTCAGAATAAAAATAAATATATAAAATTTAAAAAGGCCGGGGATGTGGCTTGGGAGTAGAGCACTTGGCTAGCAATTAGGAGCCCTTGTTTTCAATCCCCAGTAAGAAGGAAAGGGAAAGAAAAGAAAAGATGGGACAAGAAAAGAAAAGGGCTAGAGGAACCACTAGCTAAAGTCTCACTGTAGCCTCTGAGCATGGAGTGATGTTAGGAAGCAGGCAGACGGGGTCTCAGTGAACTAGCCGGGCAGCTACAGTGTGGAGGTAAAATTAGGCAACAGGAGTAGTGACGATTGGAGTTATAGTTTATAGAGCTTTGGTGCCAGTTGCTGAGCTGAGGGTTCTATACACGTTTATTATATAACTTCTGGACCTAACAAAAGATTGTGTTAGGTCATTATTTTATGTCAAGAGGTTAGGAGAGGTCATTGGAACTCACCCTAAATTGTCTGTCTTATTCTAAAGACAGAACAGACTTTGAGGCCGGTTTTTTGCACTCTATCTGCTGTGTGTTTAATCCCTATGCCTTTCTGCTGCTTTTGGGTCTACTTCAACATATTGGATCACATGGGCTTCACATTCTCTGGCTTTTAACAGAATTTCAACATAGAAACCATGTCAGTCCTAGTCAGGAGAGACTAGGGTATAATGATACACTTCCAAAAGTACCTGACTCACTTTGCCTTTAGACTAGATTTTTTAGAAAAGTAAGGTAAAATAAAAACTAGTAAGAGCTCCACAGTGAGATCAGGATTATTTCCTTTTTAGAATCATTCTGTAATGTGGAAAGGAAAGATGGAAAAGTAAGATGGCCCCGGTTGGGCAGGAGGTAGTTTGGGGTTGGCCATCCCGGCCAGTGCTGTGGTTTTGTGTGGCTCACAGCCATCCCCGGGAACCAGTGACACATGTCTCTTCCCAGTTCTGTAGTGCAGGAGGGTATGTTGGCAGCTTGAACTTGGCCGAAGTGAGTATTTGCACCACAGAAATAGCAAACAGCCCAGATCAGAGCACCATCTCCTTGCAGAGCTGATGGTTCAGCATTTGCCTACATATCCCTGATTCCAGCCCTGTTTGTCATTTTGTGTGATACGTTGTAGGTCCCTGGAAGAGTTGTTTCTGAAATGCAGTGTTGAATGAGGTCTTCCTCCTCCATACCTAGATTCTGTAGGTGCATGAAGGAGATATTTTGACATGTTCAGGTGAAGACCCACAGTGAAAATTCCACAAATCCGAACTTGCCTGAGGTAATCGCGACTGGACCTTTGCTGCTGGTTTCTATAGCGCTGTGCTCCCAGCTGCCATCTGTGCCCGCTGGGAAAGGATCTGTGCTTGATTTTCTTTGACAAGCCCTGGTAGTTCAGCTTGTGATGGGGAGCCTGGATGTCGGCAGATGACCTTTTCCGCCTTGACGTTTTAGAATGATGTGCTGAAGATGAAGTGGATAAAGGAATAATACACACACAGCCTGATGGATTCTCAGGGGGAAATATTTTGTCAGGTCACCTGACCTTTCACCTTCATCTCCATTTACCAGAAATGTCACATTTACTGTTTTCTGTAGGCTTTTTCATGGAAGTGGGAGTTAGCTCATTTATGGAAGTACATTGTCCTTTGAGCTCAGTTTTGCTGTTACTTCTGTCTCCATTAAGGCTTCCATCTGAAAAGGAGAAATGTGTGCATTTCAGATGTTCAGATTGTGAGGTGCTGACCCTAACAGCATTTAACTAAAGTTATAGAGAATAATGCTAGACATTCCCTCTTAAGGTCCTTTCCAGTACAAAGGTGAGACAACAAACTAATTGGCATCGATGTGGCCCGTGGCCCTTTGGGCATACAACTTTTCAAATTCAATGTTCCCTGCTCTGAGACAGGCCTGAGTTTTAGGCCAGCTGCTTCAAGACCCTTGTTCTTTCAAAGGCTACTTATTTTCCTGATCTGAACTTAGCAATAGGATAAATTTCCTCAGGTTCCCTAGTAAAACAGCTGCCACCGCTGCAGTAAAAAGGACCAGGATTAAATGATGCGCTCTGAGCTCCCAGTGGCAGCAGAGCTCAGAGCTGGTGGCGATGGGTGGAAGAGCCCCTGGCACTTCTGTGAGGGCGCTTCTCAGAGTGGTCTCCCTTCTGCTGGACGCTGCTCCTCCAGTGTAGGGTCTTATGTAAGGCTCCAGCCCAGCAGCCTGCCCCTCCCTGCAGGGGCAGCTCTCAGCACACAGGATGAGCTGGTTAGGCCCAGGCTCTTTCGGGAAAGCAGGAAGTTCAGGCAAAGGGGAGCCACCAGGATGATGCCCATTTAGAAAGCTGAGGTGACTCTTAGAAAGCAAATTATTTTGGGAGACCATTTTGTACAGATGAGCCAGGAATGCTAGGGCCAGGCTAGAGCAAGAAGACAGAAAAAACAAACTGAAAAGTAACTCTGTTCCTGCTGTTACCTCCTTCTGTGGCTGCTGCACAGATTCATATCTAAGACTTTAAAAACATAATTTATCCCATGAGCCTGATGAAGCAAGATATCATGATTATGTCCTTGTCCCCAATTGAAGCTTATATTTGAGTATAACTTATATGTTAGTCAGTAAAGAAAATTCTGATTATCCAATCCAAGGTAGAGATATACTATTTCATTCAGGTGGGAATTGAAGTGTCATTGTTGTATATGTACTAATCTGTCTCATCACCGCACTAGGTGGTTAATTCCTTTAGCACAGAAAGAGGTAGGAGATATGGTGATAATTATACGTGGCTAATTAAGAATAAATGATCTTGGGTTATTTATTGGTGGTGTTAGAGTGTGTGCGTGTGTGTGTTTGTGTGTATCTGTCTGGCAGAAAGCTGTATAGAGTCTGTTGGAAATGACAGTTCTGGAAAGGTGTAGGTCCACAGGTGGGGACGGGAGGTCACGCTGGGCTTTTGGAATAGATACCTGTTGAAATATTTACAGGTGAAAATATATGACTAATATCTTAAAATATATGTACAGGGAAGAGGAAAGTGGTCACTGGAAACAAGACTGGCTCCGAGTCGGTATTTGTTGAACTCGGATGATTGGCTCCTTATATGGGTCTCATCATAGAAAGAACCAGGGTTTGCTTTGTAAAAACATCTGCTAGGGCCACATTTCGGTACCTTCTTTCACAGCTTTCAATCTGGGCTGCTCATACAGATTAACTTTCCTATTGCCCTGGAATGAAGACTGTCAGATATGCACATAATAGAGATGAAACAGGCCACAAGAATGTCGGAGGAGCTCTTTGGTTTAAACGTATGTATGTATTCAGCCCTTCCTGTTAAAGAAATTGAAAACAAATAGCATTGTTGGAATATGTCAAGATAAAAAATGATGTGGGAAAAAGACAGTGGCCTCTTTTTTCTTAGCAGCTGAATTTTAATTGTTCTGTAAACTTCCTTGGTACTCCAAATACAGACTACCTCTCCCAGCCTCCCTTATCATAAGGTGTGGCCATGTAATTTATGCAGGATTTATGTGGGACTTCCTGGGAGGCTTTCCTAGGGAGCTGACTGGTCTGGGAGGTGACCATCAATCAGCCTTTCTTGTTTTGATGCAGATGTAGGGCATAGTGCTCCTAGAGGTGGTTTTGAGAATGGAAGCCCCGTCTCTGATGGAGCAGAAAGGAGCCTGATGTTTCTTCTGATGACTCTAATACCTTTGCATTGTCTTATCTGCCTCTGGACTTACTTTATCACATGAGAATAGATGTTTATGTGGCTAAACCAAAGTTATATTTGGTTTCTAATTATATGGAAACAGACATAATGCTGATCAATACAAGTGACTGTTTATTATTAATAAAGCACTGTCTATTTGGCATTGTTTATTAAATATGAAAGGGCAGGGCTGGAGATTTAGCTCAGTGGTTCCAGCACCTGCCTAGCAAGTGCAAGGTCCCTGGTTCAATCCCCAGTAACCACATACAACAATCCTGGGTGTGGTGACTCACGCCCACCAGCAATTAGTACCACATACCACAAATGCCGGGTGTGGTGGCTCATGCCTGTAATCCCAGCATTCAGGAGGCAGAGGCAGGAGGATTGCTGAGTTTGAGACTTGCCTGGGCTACATAGTGAGCTCAGGGTTGGCCTGAACTACAAAGCGAGACCCATCCATAAAAAAAAAAAAAAAAAAAAAAAAAGGGTACAGAGTCATTGACTCAGCAATCCCAAGTCAGGACTTTATTCTGCAGGTATACACACACACAAGAAATAATGTTGATGATATAATACACCCAAGCAGCCATCCTTGGGAAGTGGTTATATAAATTAGCCATTCAGTAGCATAGCAGCCAGCCATTCAAGACATGTTGCCATGAACTTTAATATCCCTATCTTAATATCTATCTGACTTGTGATGGGTACTGTCTTAAATAGTTACAAGAAAGGTCCTATTGGATCCCTCCTTCCCCCCTCTTTGTCCTCCTCTCTCACCTTCCTTTCTTCCACTCCTGCTTCTCCTTATCCCATAAATAGAAATGTTCCTGCGTCTCCAAGAATCTGGTCTTGGCAGGGTTTGTTGAAGGATTAGGGGAGGACAGGACATAGGACAGCATCTCCCAGAAATGCCAAAGCTAAGGAAGGAATCTCTGCCAGTTCTGAGCTTGATTCTGTTATTCTACCTGAACATGGTAGCCTCCAAGTGTTTTAGCCAGGTTATTTCTTGTGGACGGATAGAGACACATGTACTCTGACAGGACTTGGCACATAACCAAGAGTTTATTTACTCTGGCTTCATACACAGGCAAGAGTTTATTTTGACTCCCTCTTGCAGCTGAGAGCTTACTCACTCAAGGGACAGATGAAATCACAGTGGGAAAAGAGCACCATGCCAGCCTGTGCCATGACCAGATGGCAGAAGAGGTGACATTTGACTCCAAAAGATTTTGGGAAGCCCACAAGAGAAACTTACTTGGTGCTTTAATTTTAGACACCTTCATGGGGCAGAACCTTAGTTGCTGGTTGCATTCTTCAGTGATAAAACCCAAACCTCAGCAGCTTAATGATCCAGAAAGGATTAATGATCAGGAAAATTCATGTCTACACAGAGTCAAGATCTAAGCTTGCTCTGGGTTTGCAGTCTCATGTAGGTTAACGTGAGCTGGTGGAGCCTGAGACACAAAAGGAGAAATGTATGGAAAACATGGGAATCAGAAACTTGTTCCCAGTGATTTTTGTAATAACCAAAGCAAGTTGGCTTAAAGAAAAATCTGGACTTACTGATTCACGCAGTTTAATGTTCTATGGGTGATGTCAGGCACAGATTGACCCAAAATTTTTGACAGTGCATGAAGGACACTTCTCAAGATGATAGCACCTTCAAAGGAGCTTTTAAATACAGGGTTGGACCACTGCCCAGGTCTTCTGGTGCCATGTCACCTGTACATCTTTGTCCTTAACACAGGTGGGTAGAAAGAGCAGGAGAGAACATTGGTACAGAGGGTCAGGGAGAGCAGAACACAGAACACCTTCCAGGAATGAGATGGATGAAAGGAAATCTTTGTGAGGCTGAGAAGTTCTCTCTTTTCTACTCTGCAAATTGAGAGTTGAGTCTACAGAGACAGAAAATGCATTGGGAAAGTGCTGTGTCAAAGTTCAAACCATGTGAGCTGGACAAACAAACAAGCAGAGACCCACAGGGTGGCCCCTGTGTCACCATTCCTGAAAATGGTATCTTGTGAGGCAGAAAGATCACCTCAGAGGCTGGAGATCACCAGTTCTTTTCCCTACTGAGGAGAGAATATTCTAGAATTCTTAGTACAGTTAAGGCCAATAAGCACAGACCTAATGAACATTAGTGAGAAGGAGGATATGGTTTGGAAGAGTGAAGGAAAAAGAGAGACAAGGCTATCTTGCAATGAGAAAAGCTTAAGCAGAAGCCCATCTTTATCTTTATTCTCAAAATCTGACCAAGAAGTGATTGGTGGAGACAGTGCCAGATAGTCCCTCTCAGGGCTGTACTGCCACCTCTGTGCACCTCTGGAAACAGTCATGGGGCTTGTGATCCCTGCCAGTTCCATCAGAGTGTTTGAGCAACACAAATCCTGCTTCTTTCTGAGTTCAAGAAGATGACCAGAGAGGAATCAAAATCTGGAACTGTAGGAATGGTAATGTACTTGGACGTGCCTACCTCCTTACCTACAAAAGAACGTCAATCCTATTTACCAAGTGGTTGGGCCAGGGATGGTCACTAACCGAGCTAGCAAGCCACTCAATTACTGTTGCAGAATTCTGAATTTAGAGAAATGAGAGTGCATGGCAGTGGCTTAAGAGCCATATGAAATAAGCATGTGAGCTATATGCTGATCCCCCAGTCACTGCAAACCAGCAACCCATAGGTTGGAGATGATGCACAGTTGTGTTTTGTTCAGCCTATAAGGTTTAAAATTAGAAATAATTGCTGGCATCTAAACATGATGGGTTTTTTCACATTATAAAAGAGATGGACTTTCAAAGTGCACAGAAATCGTGGTTATAGAAGGATGCACGGGCTGACAGCATAGAGGTTAGGCTTGAGAGACATTTGAGACTGTCAGACTTTTAGAACACAGATTCAAAGAGTACACAGATACAGTACATATGCTTCCCGAAGCTCCATCCAGAGCACTAATGAGCCTGTTTCACACTCACCTGTGGCTCAGAATAATCAATTATCAGCAAACTTGCGGGAGACAATGAACAAAGAACTCATTTTTAGGTAAGTGGCCCAAAGTCCTCACCACTCCCTGTGGCTGTCCAGGCCCTGAGACTGAGCAGCATGTGTGGGTTGCACTTTAGATCCCCCTGTGTCTTGTGCAAGCCCAGAGGCCCTGAACCTCACAGTTCTGCTTAATGAGAAGGAGCCCCAGCTCTGGCTGTGGAGAGTCCCACCAGGCCTCAGTTTCTGCACCTTCTGAGTTCTGGTCCTTCAGGATCTGCAAAACTCCCAAAAGACTTTTCTTCACAATTAGAGTAAATCTCTCTGTATCTCTGCACAATACACAATTTATTTGAGCTGGTAAGAGTTTCAGGCCTTACTGCCAAAGGGGAACTCACTAAACCTGCCAACTCACCTTACTGAGAGAGGATCTTACCAGAAGGGAACTTGGCAATGTTCCGTGTCGTCATCTGGAGACATGGTCTCTCAATGAAGGCCCCTGCATGACTCACTGATGATCTAGGGTCAACTGCTGAAGGGCATCCCTTCGGGCTGCTTCTGTCCTCACCATGTGAGCACAGCTAACTACATCATAGAAGATATCTGGTTATAAATGACATTGTCTCTTCTCCCCACATTCTTGTTCAAGTGATTAGCCTATATATTTAGGAGATATTTTGATGTTTTTAAGTGTTTGCTTCCTTTCCTGCCAAATCTTGATGACCTAGATCTCACCAGAACTGTTTACCCATGCTGGGAGAGGAAGGAGATCAGGCACTCAGGGATCTCAGTGTATTAGGCTCTTGCCCCGGAAAGTCAGTGTGTGGCATGTTTTACAGCCATGGTACTGTTCTTTGCCCTTTTCTGAGAGTCAGAGTCATGTGCTGTCTGGAGAGGTAGTCGGTGTGGACAAGGCTGTCCAAACACAGATCATCAAGTTTATGGGCAGGGATAATGTGACTCGTAGTCCAAAGCTCAACAAAGCACAATAAGGGTGGATTGAGAAAGAAGCCTATTGAGTGGGTTGGTGCAGTGTGGCGGTAAATATCCTGAAACAGCTGTGCAGTGCACCTTAAGAAGATGGAAGTCTGTGGATACCCCCAGGCATCCGAATATAAAGTAAGCAAGTAAGCAGTTACATAGTCTGACTTCCCTGACAAGCTGCCTAATATGTAGTTTTTCTAAGAGCACAATAGCTTGCTAGGACTATTATGGATTTTACACTTTTTAGAACATGTATTTAAGGATGAAACCCCTCACAACAATTTGTATAACCTTTACACACACAAACACACACACACACACACACACACTTGTGTAGATGTGGTTTCATAATATTCACATGAGTGCTTGGGTAATAGCCCACACTGATTGCAGGACTATGACCAAGTTCCAAATCCATCTGTCACTCATAGTGCTTAGCTGGCTTCAGATCATTGATAGGATAGTTACGTTACTTCCAGAAAATGCATGTGATGGATACGCTTCTGACATCACAGCCACGTGATGGTGCAGAACCTCCTGGCTAACCGCAGCTGTGACATCAGAGCACTGGGCAGATATCCTCTCCAGGAAGCCACAGAGCAAGAAGTGGTTGTTTAGAAGTGTCACAGATTTCTGGTACAACAAAAGCATACCGATTTTGAAGGATGACATACAGAAGAAGCCTGTTGTATCAGAGAAAGATTTTTAGAGATCCTCTGGGGGTACAGTTCCAGGTGGGGTGATTTCACGGATTAACAAAAGTACTGGATGGTCACCCCTCCTTGCTTAGGCCACAAATAAGTGGCCACATCCATTTCTACCAATTTTCATGGTTTCCCTTCTTACTTTCACACACCACCATCCACGATGTAGGTAACTTTTACTGTCCCTCCCCTCTTATCTTATCATACAACCAGGATCTTATCATAGTATGAGGACCAGCCAGGGGGTTGTCTTCCAAGAAGACTCTGAACTGTGTGTGTCCTGGAGAACTGTGTCTTTCATCCAGGGACTCTTTAGGAGTGAGAGGCCTGTGGGAAGCAGGGGCCTCCGTTAACACTTCAAGCCTGAAAGTCATGATTTTAGGTGAGCTCTGCACAAGGCAAACCAAACTGTAAACAGTACAGCCAGCAGGAACCCAGAAATCCAAAGCTGCCCAAACGGAGGGTCAGGGACCCTGAGAGATTCAAAATTGCGTGTGAGGCTGCTTATTTGTTGTTGAGGGGAAGCTGTATTGTTTTTATTTTGACAACTTGATATTTCCCTTTCTTCAGTGCCCACAAATGCAGGAGCAGCCTTGGACAGGCCTAGGCATCTGTTCAGGATTCGGCAGTCACCCATTGTAGTTTCTGAGTACGACTTGAGCTCCTGGGACCCCTGCTGGCTGTGTCTTGTGAGGATATCTGAGGCTGAGAGACATACAGACAAAAAAGGAGGGACCTCGCCTGTGTCAGTTACGAAGCAAAGAGAGAGGAGAGGAGCCAGGGAAAAAGTTTCACACCGGGAGACCTCTTCTGCCAGCCAGGCCCCACTCCTGATAGCCCATGAACTACCGAACTCATTGGTTCACAAATCCATTGATGAATAAGACAGCACTCCCAATCACCTTGTGACTACATGACCTTTTGGGGGGACATTTTACCTCTAAAACACCTGATAATAAATTATAGTTTAGTTGAAGACTTTTCGGGGAGACTAGTTATTAGTCTGAGTCTTATTTTGTCATCATCATCATAAAGGCTAAGTCTTTATGGGCCCATGCTCCACATAAATACAGAAATATATTTGTAGCTGATAGTATATTACTTAACTGTTAACCTGTGACAGCAATGTCATGGAGATGAGAAAACAGAAGATTCTAGCACTGTTAGATTTACCAAAAAACAGTCATTATTTCTTGTGGTCACATTTGTAATATACTGCATGTGATGTTTCTATCTGCTATAGCCCATGAAATGGTCACACCAAATGGTAACGTCTTCCTCAGTGGATCACAGTCTTAGGAGAGCAAAGCTCATTTAAGACTTCATTTACTTCAAACTAATTGCTTGGTCCCCTTTATTGATCTAAATCAATGGCTCTTATCAATGTCCTAATACTCCAGAGACAAAGTAGAAAATTATTTTTCTATTTTTTTTTTTCTTTTGAGATAGGGTCTTGCTTTGTTCAGGCTTTTCTGAGCTTGCCATGTAGCCCAGGCAAGCCTCAAACTCAGCAATCCTCCCGCCTCTGCCTCTTGAATGCTGGGATTAAGGCGTGAGCCAGCACACCCTGCATTGTGGTATGTGGTGCTGATTGCTTGTGGGTGTGAGTCATCATGCCCAGTATTGTTGTATGTGGTTACTGGATTGAACTCAGGACCTTGCACTTGCTAAGCAGGTGCCAGAACCACTGAACTAAATCTCTGGCCTAATTTTTCTGTTTTTGAGAGAGATACCACACTAAAAAGACAGAACTGAACTCTTTGTCTTTGAATGTCTGTTCCTCTTCTTCTATTATAATTCTATCAGTTCTCTTGCCAGTGTTTTCTGATTTTCTCTTAGTTCTAGAGAGTTTGTTCTGATTTATTCCACCCTCAGATCCTATGTCTTGGCAAATGAGCAGTTTTCCATTCCTTTCCCAGACAGTCCTTCCCATCAATGTTCAGCCTTGCTTCCTTCTCCTTTCTCCATGCCATAGCTTCTTCCTTTATTTATGGGGCAGGGATTTGGCTCATTTCATGCAATGGCTGATGACGTATGTCCCACCACGAAATCATGTGTTGAAGTGTAAGTTGCCAGTGGGGTCTTGGAGGTAGAGCCTTTTGAAAGTAAACTAGATTACAAGAGTGGGGTTGTCAGAACCATCTTTTTGGCACCCTGATCTTATACCTTCTCCCTCCACAACTGTGAGAAGTCAGTTTCTGTTTTCATTAGCCACCTAATCTGTGGACTTTGTTACACCTGTTCTGACTATGGCGGTGGGATATCTGATAAATTCCTAAAGCCTGATGGCACCCAGTTCTGCATCTCTGTGGTCTGACACACTTTATGTTAACACACATTTTGTTACCTACAGATATTCTGAATCTTTTTGGGGTCCTCTCCCACCACTTCCAATTTCGAATATTTTTGTTATAGTCTCCTGATGTTATGAGAATGTGTTCAACTTGGGGGAGGGAAGTAGTGTCTCTGTGTCATTATAATAAGTCTTCCTACACACAGCCCTGATCTTCTTTTTTCCTTCCTAATGCTGATTTTTCATCTGCAGGCTCTTCTAGCTCAATCCTTAGTCTGCACAAAACCTTAGTGTTTGCTCATCTTTTGCTAGAGAAAGTGCTGCTGTAATGTTAGGTTTCAAACGTGTCCTGCCACCCAGAGTGCAGACTTCACAATACCATAGCCCTGGACCAGCATTGCAGACCCAGACATTACCCACCTATATATAAGCATGTCTCCTGTTCAGTTCACTTTGCTGCTCTTTTTAGCAAATGCATTGTATTTGGAGTCACTTCACGTTTCAGAACTCATTGTTCTGAAAAATTTCTACTGAGTTTTAATTGGGACCAAATAAGAGGTGCTAAAAAGTTAAACATATAATAAATACAGAAAACCTGCATAGCCATAAGCCAGACCCATGCATCATCCATGGTTAAAAATACCTTAAAAAGTTGCACATATAATGAACACATACAGACCTTTTCCTTGTTGTTGTTCCCTAGATAAGTATTTAGACAGCAATTACATTGTATTAGGAGTTATAGATACTCTAAAGATAATTTAAAGTTTGTAAACACTACAGCGTTTCATATAGGGGACTTGAATGTCACAGATTGTGATCTATAAGGAGGGTCCTAGAGGCAATTCTCTCTGGATACCAATGGACAACTCTACTGTATTACAACTCATTACAAGTTGTTATACAACATGTACACTACAAATTAAGCATCACTAGGTATGGTTAAATACAATGGAGATACCAAGAGACTCTACCAATCAGGTGATAGCCTGGCCACACAGGAAAAACTATTCAGGAAGGCTTTCAAAAATCCATAGAAGGGCCAGAGCTTTAGCTCAGTGGTTCCAGTGCCTGCCTAGCAAGCCCAAGGTCCCTAGTTCGATTCCTGGTATCCACATACCACATTGCCAGGCATGGTGACTCATGCCTACCAGCAATCAGTACCACATACCACAATGCCAAGCATAGTGGCTCACGCCTATAATTCCAGCACTCGGGAGGCTGAGGCAGGAAGATTGGTGAGTTCAAGGCTTGCCTGGGCTATGGTGAGTTTTCAGAACCAGCCTGAACTACAAAGTAAGACCTTATCTCAAAAAACAAATCCATAGAATAGCATTTGACATGCTATTTTATGAACAATACAGACATATTAATTATCCACAGTGATGACTAATGATAAAATAATGATAAACTATTCATTGCTTAAATATTCATATGTGGGAGAAAAATCTGACACAGAGAACAGAGCCTTTTGTGATGAAGGTCCCATTTGCTGAGGCTGTCAGGGGTTCTAAGACTGCTGTAGGCCTTGTGACAGCTGGGCCTCTCAGAGGTCAGCAGCTATTACTCTCAAAAGCTAGAGAGCTTTTAAAATATATTAAACCTAACAATTCCTATGCTCCATCTCCATTAATTCAATGAAGTCAAAATGCCTGGGCTATCAACCACCTACCTGAAAGCTCCCTGGAGGATTCTAGTGTGTAACCACAGCTCTGGGAGAGTTAGCAACTTGTTTGTGGGCAAGGGAATCCGGTTCTGCTTGAGGATGGTGGGATGGTAGGTTTGGTATATTGTAGAGTTTCTTCACTGCTGTAGCAAGTGCCATCACTAAGGATCCTAAATAGAGGGCAAATACTCTGTGAAAAAGAAACTGGGATTAAATACTAAATGAGAGTGGTTGGGCTGGGTTGATGCAAAGCAGAAATACCAACCTAAAATGTGCACAGAGAAATGTTCCCCGCAGGTGAAGTGAGCAGCAACATGGTTCTATCCCAGAGACGGTGGAAACCAGAAGCGGGATGTGTCAAGGAAAATCAGTGCATCACTGCAAGAGAGGCAGGAGCTCAGCCTACTAATGTGCTTCTCTCCACACTGGTTGCCCAACAGCAACGGCAAAGGGGCAGCCTCAGGGCGCAGTGGTGGCCTCGAAGCCCAAATAGACAGGAATAGCCAAGAGTCATGAGGCCAGCCATTGCCCCAGTATCAGACCTGAATGATTCAGGGAATCCCTCTCAGGGGTCTATTTGCTCCCTTTTCCCTGAAAACAGACCAGACGACACTCAGCGCAGCGGCTTCCCTAAAGAACTGATAGCCCCCACCAGACACTGAATCTAGAGGAGAGTCTCATACACAGGGTGCTGGTAGTGAAGTTCTCACACATCTGAGGAAGCCACTGTGTGGTCAATCATGGAGTCAGAAATGGAGGCAGCAATATCTGAGGGAGGAAAACAGAGCAAGCAAAGCAGGAAGGAAGAATAAGTACATTTTTTGGATAAAAAGAAATCAACCAGAAGCCACTGAGATTAAAATTTGATCTTTATGATAAAAAGCCAAATACATTGGTGAGATTAGGATTTTTTTTTTTTTGAGACAGGGTCTCGCTTTGTAGTTCAGGCTGGCCCTGAGCTCACTATGTAGTCCAGGCAAGCCTGAAACTCAGCAATCCTCCTGCCTCTGCCTCCCGAGTGCTGGGATTACAGGCATGAGCCACCACTCCTGGCATTGTGGTGTGTGGTACTGATTGCTGGTGGGTGTGAGTTACCACACCCGGTATTGTTGTACCTGGTTACTGGAAATCAACCAGGGACCTTTCAATTGCTAGGCATGTGCTGAAACCACTGAGCTAAATCTCCGACCTGAGACTGGGATATTTTTTAAAGTTTGAGTTTGCTAGAACAACGACTAATGTATTGGTATAACCTAGTAACTAGTGGTAGTTCACAAATTTAGTAATTCATATTTTCAGAATGTCCATAATATATTCACATATGACATTATAAAAAGTATTTTAAGGAGTGAAATTTTTCTGTAATCCTTTTTAAAAGAATTTGTTGTGCCAGGCGTGGTGGCTCACGCCTGTAATCCCAGCACTTGGGAGGCAGAGGCAGGAGGATTGCTGAGTTCCAGGCTTGCCTGGGCTACATGGTGAGCTCAGGGCCAGCCTGAACTACAAAGTGAAAACCTGTCTCACAACAAAACAAAACAAGAATTGGTTGTTTGAAAATCAACCACAAATGAAAAATAAAATTGAAAAAAGAAAAGTTTCCCCCAAATATATAAGAAGCAGTCACTGCCACTTTTATTTTAAGCACCTGGTATAAAATAGGCCAAATTTGATTTAGCACCAAATAAAGTAAGAGTAAAGATACGATTGAAAGTACATTTGGGGCTGGAGATTTAGCTCAGTGGTTCCAGCACCTGCCTTGCATGCCTTGCAAGGGCAAATTCCCTGGTTTGATTCCCAGTAACCACATATGACAATACTGGGCATGGTGGCTCACGCCTGTAATCCCAGCACTTAGAAGGCAAAGGCAGGAGGATTGCTAAGTTTGTGGTTTGCCTGGGCCGCATAGTGAGCTCAGGGCCAGCCTGAACTACAAAGCGAGACCCTGTCTCAAAAAAAACACGTACAATTGGGTTTCTCTGCCACCTCTCAAACAAGCGTCTCTCCTTACCAGGCCATTGACATAATCATACACCATCATAACCTCAATTTCTCGAAGTAATTTTCCCCTAAATGCCTGATTTATTTTGCTTCTTAATGACAAAATATGCTTATTCAACACACTATTACGTGTTCTTTCACTTGTACTTTTTTTTCCTATACTTTCTTACCTATCAAGACATATTGTACATTAGCATCAAAAAGAGTGCAGGGAAGTAGATCCCAAAGAACACATTTCTTAATTAGCATCTGAAAACAATACTTCAGTGACATTTTCTGTCTAAGAAAATCCATAAGCTCTGGTACTGATCTGACAATTTACCTGATAATGTCAGTTTCTTTTGGTACACAAGTTATACCAAAGTAATATTTTCCTAAATGCAATGAGATACATTTTTATAGCAAACTGAGAATTCTCAGCATGAAAACTGATGGTGTATATATATATATATATATATATATATATATATATATATATATATATTTAAATGAATATAGTCTGTTTATCAGGGTCCAGATTAAAGGCAACAATAAACTTACTTTCTAAATTTGATCTATAACTCCAGCTGGGGTGTGTTTTTTTCTTTTTGAAAATTTTGTAGCTAATGTATCTCATGACAATGTGTGCTGTGTGTTAAAATGTCTTTTTTGCCCTCAGGCTATGCAGAAGCTTCTGATAAAATACTAAATTAGTATAATTTTTAACTTTTCCAAAAATATGGCAATTTTATCAACCCTTTACTTGTTCTGAAAAAAATTACTTTACTTCCAATTATTCTTTTTAATTTTGCTCTAAAAGAATTTTTTAAATTGGGGACATCTCTGATGTTTTTGAATTATACGCTCATGGAAGATAACAGATGAGACACACTCAGTAATTTGAAAAGAGAAATCTTAGTACATGACTCACTTGGCATATTTTCAATATACAGGACAAAATCAGTAGACATGAAAGCAATAGAATTTCAGCATTAAGACACTCAGAAGTTTTAGAGGGGATATTTCTGACAGGAAAGGCTTGGGTTCATTTCCCCTCACAGGATACTGATGCCTTCTCTTCAATTAGTGGAGCTTTCATTTGTAGTAGCACACGTGTGTAGCTCCAGATCTTGTTGACCTGAACACTGGCTTCAGCACTGCTTTTGTCTGTATTCCAGGCCCCCTTGTGTGTGGGCTTCGTAAGCCTTCAGTCTACTTTATCTGTCCTGAGGTGGAAGTCAGGGACATATGCATGCTAGACCTATTTATTGTGGCACTAGGGATTGAACCAGGAAGCAGTTCATCTCTTCATAAAGGTCTCTGGTCTATTGTCCCTGTCCCAAGCAAGCTTTCCAGCTACATAGTGAACGCCTAGTGCTTTTGGAACATTGAATTCAAGGATGTTGCCTAGGCCTCCAGCAAGATGAAGGCCTAAGTTGTCTGGTGCTGCTTGATGTTCTCAAGGGGCATGTTTAGCCTCATCGCTAAGAATATCCAGTAGAGGGCCGGAGGGTTAGCTCAGTGGTTCCGGCGCCTGCCGCGCAAGCGCAAGGTCCTGAGTTTGCTCCCCGGTTACCACATATAATGCTGGGCGTGGAGACACGCCCACCAACAATCAACACCGCATACCACAGTACCAGACGTGGTGGCTCACGCCTGTAATCCCAGCACTCGGGAGGCAGGGACAGGAGGATTGCTGAGTTCGCGGCGGCTTGCCTGGGCACCATAGTGAGCTCAGGGCCAGCCTGAACTACAAAGCGAGACCCTGCCTCAAAAGCAAAAAAAAAAAAAAAAAAAAAAGAATATTCAGTAGATTCTATTCAGAACCTCAGTGTGTGAGTGTCCTGGGAAAAGCAGACAGCAGGTAGGCTGGGTGAGAATTTTCAGCTCCTGAGGGCCAGTGAATCCAGGCATGACCTGGAATGAGCATCCCCTGGTCAGCGAAAGCCTTGGCCAACATGATCTCTGTGCCGCCTGGCATACTGTCTCATAGCCAGCACCACTGTAGCTATGCTGTGTTCCAGACAAGACTGGACACGTCCAGGGTGGAATGGCCGTAGACATGCTGTGTTTCAAAGGGCTTGATGATGCCCATTGTTGGGGAGTCCTTGCCCAATTCTGGGAGCCCCGAGATCCCAGCATGCGTTCGCGGCCACTGTATGAGACCTGAACACCAATGCCAGCGGGACCAAAGCTGCCGGCACCTTCCTGGCTCCTCTGCCCTGCAGCAGGCTGTGGCACCCACCAGCGGACTTGTGACCCATGGGTGCCCCAGACAGTCAAACCTATTTCAGAACTGATCTTGTTGAAGACCATATGTGTGAGTTGAACGATTGAGCCAAAAGTTCCCCTATGATGCAGCAGAAAGGACTAAAATGATCGTAAGGAAGGAAAATTAAGAGGCAGACTCCAAGTTCCACCATTCCCAAGTAGACGGAAAGGATGGAGGGACATGTTATTTAGAGAAAAAAAGAACCGGTGGGAATTTCCCAGATTTCAAGAATGATACAACTCTGCATAAATAGACAAATATATCCTTGGAACAATATTGAGTATCTGTAAGAAATGTGGGAAAAAGCATGATAAAATAGTTTTTTTTTTTGCATTCCACTGTTAGGTGTGGTTTGGGGAATTGCGAGCAGTGACATTGCTATTCATTTTAAGAAATTATTTGTTAGTGTCCTTAAACGTCCTCATATGATAACAAGGAAGACCATTTAGGATGTTCACTGAAGCCTTAGTTAAAAATCTAAAGGTTTAATAATGAAATAGCTAAATGAACTGGAGCCATACTGTGAAATATGGTATAGCAACTAAATGAGGGAGGTGCCTCTTTGTTTACTGCCATGACAGAATTTCTAAAACATTATGAATACAAACAGTTGCAGAATATTGTAGAATGTATGTTATGGTTTGTGTCTTGATATCAACCCAAAGCCTCATGTGTTCATCATTGGGAATTTTTTTCAGAGGTGGCTGGATCTAGAGTGTGTGACCCTGGGAGTAGGGTGTGTGATTACTAAATCAGTACACGGATTGGTTGGTGCCACGCTAATCTCATTAGCCTAGATAGGACATAAAAAGGGCAGAAAGAAGCTGCTAAAATCTCTTGCTTACTTTGCTACCTTCTGAGTGCTGTGGACTGTTTATCCTCTACAATGCTATCCCGCCATGGAGCCAACAAGGAAGGAAACCTCTGCAGAATGTGAGCTAAATAAACCTTTCCTCTCCTAATGTGTAGGTTCTGGGTATTTTGCCTCAGCAATGAGAAAAGTTACAAAGACATAGTATAATATGTGTTACAGTGTATTATAAAGTAAATTGAGAAGTCAGTGAAATATATTGAGAAGTGGAAAAACATGGCCAGACTTCTTAAAAAGTGGTTCTGGGCCAGGATTTAGCTCAGTGATTCCAGCGTCTGCCTGGCAAGTGCAAGGTCCCCAATTTGATGCCAGTACCACACATCACAGTGCTGGGTGTGATGCCTCATGCCTGTAATCCCAGCATGTGGGAGGCAGAGGCAGGAGGATTG